>APFE031571309.1:0-12171 GCA_000404065.3 Pinus taeda
ATTTGGCCCATAGGATTCACTTAAATAAAACCTATTCTTGAAAATGGGCGAATGGATTCACTTAAATAAAACCTATCCTTGAAAATGGGCGAATGGAAGGTTGTAACTCCTAATTTGAGGGGCTAAATTTACCTTTTTTACCCTCTCCCTTAAAATAAGGTGGGCTATTTGAGGTGATTTGTAAAAATGTACTATGATACAAAATATTCGCCCACAAAAAATTTAAAACCCCTTAATTTCGCCAAAGGGCGAACATTCGCCCCTAAAATTTTCTATGATACCTGTTGGGCCTGTCTGTTGTTGGGGTTCGGGTTCGGTTGAGCAGGCATCCGAGGTTGTCTTGGAGGAGCAGGAGGTAATCATTGTGGTTGAGCCAGTGGTGGAGGTAGAATGGCAAGAGGAAAGTTGTATTGGGGCCTCCACCCCGGTTGAGGTGCATTCCACTAAGTTTGTGGCTGGACATGAGAGTGAAACGAATGAGCAGCAAGTTAAGTATGGTATTGAGATGGATAGGACTACAGAGGAGGTGCAGACCGGGAAGGATGAGTAGGGGGCCCCAAGAAGGTATATGAGCAGATTGGTTGGGGTTATAATAAGCTTGGGATATCCCTTGCATTCCCTGCTATTAAGGTTTGGGCCCATGTGGCCTCCTTAGGTTGAGGAAGTAGAGAGGTTCAGTAGTCACCTCAGTCCCCAGTTACATTGCTTTAAATTCAGGCAAGGTTGGGCATTGGTTGGTGGGGTGGTCTTCCTCACAAATGAAAGACACCTCTACTGAGTGCAATGGACACTCGTTCTTAGGGTGCTTCCTCATACATATGGGACAAAAAATGGCCAAAGCCCTCTCATCTTCCTCTTTCTTTTGTTGAATTCGGAAGGTATCAAGTTACATGGCAATGGTCTATCTCATCTCACTTTTGAGGTCTTCCATCTGATTAGCGAACTCATGCTTAGAGAACGTGGTACTAGCTAAAAGTGGATTCCCCCTTCCTCTTTTCCTGGTTGCCCTAGAATGGTTTCTAAACACAGTCTTTATGTCCTTATAGGGTAGTTGGTAGATGTCCCCTCCAGCTAGCAAGTGAAGGGTATCTATCAGGTCTTCAAGGACTCCTCGGAGTAGAACTAGCTTCAAAGATTCAAGGTCAAGTGTGCACCTAGCCCATTTATAACTAAGTTGGAACCTTTCCTCGTAGTCTTCTAAAGACTCATCATTTCCCATGGTCATCCAAAATATTTCTCCCTTTGCTTCCTTTGACCTACAATAGTCCCAGTATTTGTTGTTAAAGGCTTGCTGCATCTGAGCCCAAGTAGTGATATTGTTTCCAAGTAACCCCATGAACCAACAGAGTGCTGAATCCTTGAGGGTAGAAGCAAAGAGTTTCAACTTTTGCTCGTCCTCAGCATAGTCATAAGTTCGACAAAGGATAGCAAACTCAAATAGGAAGGTATTAGGGTCTTCAGTGTTCAATCCATGGAAGTGAGGTAAGGCTGAGGGACTTATGTTTTTCATTTTCATGTCCCCATTTGTCTCTCAGATGGGAAAAGCACCTTCTATTCTCTCGTTATCTCCCATATTGTTTCTACGTTCAGCCATGGTCTCAAGAGGGATGTTCTCTTGCTCTTCTTCTATTATAGGATCTTCGTATATCTCAGGAGGTTCACCTATAGGTTCTTCTAGATCACGGCCACCAAAGAAGAGAGAAGGGTGACTCTGTGATGTGGTGGGGGTGTTGGGTAAGAATTTTCTGGCATTGTCTCTGTTCCTACGAGGCATGAAATGAAATATTTTTGGATGCTTTTGTTTTTTTTTTTTTTCTTTTCTGCTTGTACCTGCAAAATTGAAAATAGATTGAATTGCAACTATCTAAAATCTATCTTGCTAAAATCAAAATGCGGAATTGAAATGAAAGCAAGAAAGAACTAATCTATTTTGCTGAATTGAAATTGCAGGAATGAAATGCTAGGCTACGCTTGCGAAATTGAAATTGCGGAATTGAAATGCTACTCTACACTTGCAGAATTGAAATGCTAGTCTAGGAAAATAGGAAATGTCTAGTCTACTTTTTTGAAAATGAAATTGCAGAATGGAAATGAAATAAACTACTTGGCAGAAGGTTGTAGAAGAAAATAGACAAAAAGCAGCAATCACGAATACTCTGACACTTCCCCGCCAATGGTGCCAAAAAGAGTGGTGAGCTCCAGTATTGCAGCAACAATGTTGAAACTCCTGGGACTCCCTTCTTTACTTTTATCAACCCGGTAGTTCGTAACAAACTTGGAAGCGACGGTGCTATATGCACAAGTACTAGCTCTTTCTGCAACTGTCACTTGGTCAGCTGGCACAAGTCCGCTAAGGGATCAAGCCAACTTCTATGAGCTCTGTGAAGAGGTTTTTTAACTAATGGATGGAAGCTAATGCGAAGGAAGCTAATCGATTTGCAGAAGGAAACTGAAAAGCTGAAAGCAAATGCAAACCCTAGTAAACCCTAAATTTACCAGCTAGCTCTACTGATGCAAGAAAGAGGATGCAAGCTACTGGGAGATATGCCATTGATTTCTAAGAAGATGAAATGCATGTACCTAAGCTATGTCTACATCAAAATCTGAAAGAACCATCTTTTTGTATTTTTGAATAAGTTGTCAGAATTATCATGCATGCGATTTAACTATTTTTAACTGTGCAGAGGTGGATTGGTGAGAGAAAATGCTTGGAAGAGGTTGGGAAAGTTCAGAGAGGGCCTAAGGGGTCCCTAGCACCCTTCCTAAGAGTTTCACGGAGTTTGGCCTTCATGAAACCGCTTTTGTGAGCTTCTACAGGAAGTCTGCAGGGGTTCTACAGGATGTTTGGAATTTCTACAGGATGTCTGTAATTTTCTACAGGATGTTCAAAAATGGGATTTTGGAGCATGGATGGAGGGAAAAATGTGGAGGAATGAGCATGGAGGTGAAATAGGGGTGTGGGGGAGTTCAAGACATGGGAGATGGAGTTGAGGCGTGGCGTAGATGGCTAGATTTGTTCAAGGAGGGATGAAACGATGTTGCACAAGAAGATGAGAATCATGGCAAAGTAAGCGAATGAGGAAAATGTAAGGTAAGGGTTCTAAGTGAAGGATGAAGTAGGTAGGTTGGATGAAGTATGGGAAGGAAATGAAGGATAACAGGTACTCTGCAAGTGGTTTTTCAAACTGAACAAACAAACACTTATAAAACCTATGACCTAGTTACTTCACTCTATTCTAACCTAAGTAACAGCAAAAGGAAATGAACAGAAGTTTATCTGAAATGAAATGCATTAAATAACTATCCATCTAAGCAATCATAAACTAGAGCATTTAAACACTACTAATATCAGCATCTGCAAATGAGGATTCCAACACTAAGAATTGCATGACAAAGAAAACCAACATTTTTGTTGGCAGCAATGTCACCTTTGTCCCAGCTCACGATTCCACTGAGGGAGAGGTGATATCAGAGGTGCTTAGGGCCTTTTTTCTGGAGATCTTGCCTGTTACTAATCTATCAACTAAATCTGAGGATGCAAAAGGCTATCTGATCATTAACCATGACCTATGTAACAAGCAAAGTGTTAATCTACTAAACAGAAATTACTTTGCAAAGACATAAAAACAAATAACAATACATGAAGGAGGACTTGGCTCCTAGGTTGGGCCCCACCCCAAGAGCTACAGGCTCCTATAAAAAACTCAGAGCTGATGCCAAATAGAACTGCTTTTGATTATCCAAAAATAATCATCACAAGAAAGTTATATAGCAATAGCTACAAGAAAATGAGCTGGGAAAATGATAGCACTCTAGTGCAAAATTACAACAGTTGCAAAAGTAAACTACGAAGGTTGAGGCCTTATTATTTATACACTATGAGGGGCCTAGCAGCCGTCCTAAATTCAAGGGACTCGGCTGTTCCAAGTGCAGTAAATAGTCACTCTTCCCAAAGTTGCTTGGCTACCTTTAGGATTCGTTTTGGTGGCCTGTTGAGCTCAGAGTTGAGGGTGGAGATTTCGAGGAAAGGCCATTTAATTCCAGAGACAAACCCCCTACGAATCCTCACCTCAAGCTTGGCTGTCACCTGTCCCATGATTGCTTGGTTTTGCTCCAAAACTTGTCCAAAAAACCCTGAAATAACCATGTATTAGCCTCCCTAGTAGAGTGACTAGCCTTACTCATTCAAACAACATAAACATACTAAAAAACATGCATAATCTATGAAAAATGGAGGATTGAACAAGGACAATTAGGCAAAATGAGCCCAATAAGTTATGCAATTCGGGGCTCATCACCAGCAGTAGCTGAAATGTCCATGTCTAAAGATAAATGATGATATCTCCATACCAGGGATCAAAAGTACTGATTAGAAAGGGATATTCTTTTGGAAGACAATCCTCTACCACTTTTACCATCTCAGTACGGGGAAAGTCACATAATAATTCAAAAAATACCAATGATTTCTTAGATTTGGATTTAATGAATTCCAAATTGAATTCACGTAGGATGAATATCCATTTCCAATACTTTCCATATGGAAATTGTATGGTAAGGATATAAACCATTGGGTTGAAATAAAAAATCAAAGTAGTTTTTTGGAATCAAATTTAGTGATGGAACCATTTGACAACTTCAAAAACTTCCAAGGCCAATTTATCGACATGTGCATATTTTGTTTCATTTTTGGTCAAATTTCTACTTGAGTAATATATCACATGCTCTTAGTTTGAATCATCATCTTGAACTAAAACCATGCCAATAGTGCAATCAGATGCATATAAGTATAAAAATTAGTCTCAATGATAGTTAAGAGGATGCAACAATGGTGTATGGGTTAATGTATCTTTAAGTGCATCAAAGGCCTTTTGAGCCACATTATCCCAAGTGAATGAGATCCTCTTCTTCAACAGTCAACCTTTAGTCAACTTAGTGTAGCCATGGTTGAATCGACGTATAAAATTTGGTTTTCCTTGAAAAATTTGGAGTTGGTGCATATTGGAAGGAGGAGGCAAGTTTAGAGTAGCCTTGAAATTCAACGGATCGGCATGAATGCCTTACTTTTAAATGCCCAATCCTAGCAATTGATGAGATTGCACACAAAAAACACATTTTTATGGATCCAAGTGAATATTGTAATGACGATATCTGATAAAGATTGTTCTCAAATGCATTGGATTGTCTTCGCTTCTGAGTGAATTAGCTGGAAATTCATTGAAATAAGGTTGCACAATATGATTGATATCATGAAGGCATAAGACGTAGGCCATTGAAAAGTTGCACCGACATTCTTCAAGCTAAATCAGAGTTTTAGATAAGTGAAAGTCCCCCATCAGAAGATGAATGTGTTTTTGTGTTGATCAGTTGGGAGCATGTTTATTTGGCTGTAGGCAAAAAATCCATCCATTAATGAAAACATTCATTTCCAGCACGTTCGTCAAATATTTGATCAATATAGGGAGTAGGATAATTTTCCTTCAGAAAAAATTTATTGATATCCCTATAATCAACATATGTTCTAATGGTTCCCTATTTTTTGTTAACATATACAATATAGGACACCTAATCAATAAAGGGAACTAGGTAGATGAAACCTTCTTTGAGTAGTTTCTTCATCTTATCTTTAATCACAACAGCCTTTCATGGATGCATATGATATAATCATTTTCTTGTAGATTTTTCATCCGGGTAAGCTTTGATCTTGTGCAAAACAATGCTTGGGTCAATTCCTAGAATTTTTTCATAGGACCAGGAAAAAATGTAGTATAAGTCTTGAAATATGGCTTTATACATTTGAATCTCTTCAACTATGCATGAAGCACGTATGTGAATACTTTCAATAATTCCTCTTTTCACTAAGATATCAATGCTAATCATTGTAGATATATTATCCAAATTCCTCGAATTCAACTTAAAGAACTGAAATGGTCTAGTCCGGATCCAAAATTGGATCCTGGATAAACCTCTATGTCTATAAGACTTCACGCAAGAGGTAAAAGGTGCCAAATGGCACAAATCCTTTGTAAAACAAAGGAAAATGAAAGTTGTAGGTTGCTCTCAGAAATAGTATCATTGCAGAGACCTCCTCATTCTGAATCCATCGCAACTTGAATGTGCGAAAATGGACTCTGGATGAAGGAGTTATTGTAAAATGAATATTTCCTAATGCCCTTGAAAAGGAGCCAATTTCATTAAAATCTAAACTATATTGAAAATTTTGATTATAGGCTCATGGGCCAATCCATAGTTGACACATGGCACGCTGGGATTGGACCACATGGCCCACTATGATTGGTCTAATAAGCATTGATATCACAATTGGCGGTGGTAGTTGGAGGCAGTTGAAGGCGTAAAGTACGATGGGACAATGTGATACCGCGATCGCTGATATCGATGGATCGTAATCGGTGAACACAATGCAGAGTGACTTACACATATATATACATGCATGATGCAATGGTGCGATCGCCAACATTGATGGATCACAATGGGAGAATTACAAAGGCGGGTTCGATATGTTATAAGTTACATGCCCGGTGCAACTAGCCAGGCCCGACGGTAATATAAACTGGATTCAATATATTTTGAAATTCATTAAACACCATTTTTCAATGTATTTTTGCAGTTTTTCTTATCAAATGAGATGCGAAGGATGAAGGCCAGCTGTGACATGTGATAGTGATTCCCTAGTGACCCAATAGGGATATAAAGCACAATTATGAATATTTCAAGTCCGGATAGACAGTGCTTTGCAGAGTTTCCCATGTATAGGAGTGTTTTTCTGTGTAAACATAGAGAGACCGCTTTAGGTAGATTCAAAGCACCTTGACTTCCTTCCATTGTGGAATAGGTGGCATTTATCACTGAGAGCATTTAGTAATGATTGCTAACGCTCAAAGGAGCGATTTGAGTAGACATGGTCAGAAGATGTAGAGTCTAAAAGGGAAAACCAACAGGCAGCGTGATTTCGCTTTTAAGCCATGAATGTCAAAGACACAGGGCTGTTGGGTTGTTGAATGGTGGCCAAGTTATTGTTAGTTGTTGAATGTTGAAAGTAGTAGTAACAGAGAGCTAAGAGAGAAGAGTAATAGAGAGCGAAAGAGCTACAGCGCAGGGCTGCTAAACTATTGATGGTGGCCGAGTTGCTAAAGCATAGAAGCCAAGGAGGCAATGTTGAGATAGCGTAGAAGAAAAAGAGCAGCTGAGGGAGCCTTTGGGGTCACTTGAAGTTTAAGTGAAAAGCCAGAGAAAGTTGAAGGCTGCAGAAGGCAAAATGAAGCCAGAGCAGAGAGCCAAAGAGCCAAGATCCTGAGCCAAAGAGCCAACAGTCAGAGCCAAGAGCTAGAACAATAGCCAAAGAGCAAGAGTTAGAGCTAAGAGCCAAAACCAAGAGCCAAAGAGCCAAAGCCAAGAGCCAAGAGCCAAGAGCAAGAGCTTCAAGAGCCAAGGGGATTAAATTGTGTCTAAATCCACTATTTATGTGTAGAACAACAAGATTTTAGCCAAAGAGCCTGTAAAAAGATTTACACCATAACCCCAGAGAGCCTCGTTGAATTAACTAGATCTCATAGAGATGTAGCCCAAGAGTTGTGAGTGAACTCCAAATTAATATTGTTGTTTCTGTGTGTGTTTTATTGCCACATTATCTCTACTTCTTTATTTACTATAATATATATATATATAATATATATATAGTATATATATATATATTATATATATATATATATATATATAATATAGTAGATATATATATATTATATATAGATATATATATCAGTTTCAACACATTAATTTACAGCACTTACAAGTAAAAAACAAACACAAGCATACACCCATATTTTCAAGCATTTCTTCATTCTGAATTGGTTAATCGTTATAGACTTGGGAAAATTCAAGCTTTGGAAGTGGGAGATATTCTTGTAAGCTAGACAAGAAGCCTGAGAACCCCATTTTTAGATCAAGTGGTATCGGAGCTTAAGTTTGATTAACCCCACCTTCAAAGAAGGATTGTGTCAGAATGCTTGATTGATAGAGCAAATACTATTGTCTGAAAGGTGTTTGAACAGCAAGAAGTTGATTGTATGCTTATTTTGCAGACTGACTATTTTTTGAGTTTACAGAGGTGAAGCGAAAGCTATTGATAGCTCAGTCTGGGAAGGAAAAGAAGGAGAAGTGTTGAAGGCATTCTACTATCCCATAGGACCTTAAGGCAATCCAAAGCACAAGAGGTTGCTTAAATAAGCTCTTTATTTATCTTGTTGAATTTTTTGTAGGTTTTAACCCTGGACAGAAATTACCTGCATACGAATTCTAAATCACAGGAAAAATAAAAAAGCGAGAGCACATAAAACACATATACAGAGAGATTTCCCATTGGATCCCAAAACCGGGACTACCAGCTTGATTTTTCATTATGTTCCTTTCAATGTTACAATACATCTTTATACATGCCGAAGCATCCAATACCATGGACCGAAAACCATCGCGTCCAAAAAAATGTGTGAAAATCATGCACAAAACCATAGGTGCGTCTGCCCAACATAACATAGGGTCCAAAACCAAAATTTTCCTGGGCGCTGCCCCGGACCCCATAAAGTGGGGTTACGGGTACCCCTCAAACCCCCTGTTAACTATGTGAAAATAATATAACACAAGCCAACAATCTCCCACTTGTTGTTTTCTTTCCACAGGGGGCCACAGGAGAGCTTAGTCATTTTTCCAGCCCTGAAACACCCATTGTTTCTCTACACCAAGAGAACTTGTCAGAGCTAACACATTTTGTCAATGCATCTGCAGTATTCTTCAAAGTGTCCACCTTTACCAGCAACACCTTTTTGTCTTCTATCATATCCCTCACAAAGTGATACTGGACATCAATGTGCTTTGTCTTTGAATGATATGCAGGGTTCTTTGTCAAGAAAATTGCACTTTGGCTGTCACAATCTATCCTTATAGCTTCCTGTACTAACCCCATACTTGAACACAATTTCTGCAACCAAATTGCTTCCTTGCTTGCATGAGTGGCTGCCATGTATTCTGCCTCTGTAGTTGATAGTGCCACTACAAATTGTTTCGTACTCATCCAACTGACTTCACCTCTAAATAGGTTAAACACACACCACTTGTAGTCTTCTTTGATCCAGATCTCCAGCCCAGTCTGCATCAACAAAGCCATGAATATCCAACACTCTGTCCAATCCTGGTCTTCCTTGGTAGCACAAACCATAATCACTAGTGCCACGCAAATACTTGAAAATTCGCTTCACTGTTGTCCAGTGCTCCTTCCTTGGTTTTGACATAAACCTGCTCATTACTTCCACTGCATGTGCAATGTCTGGTCTAGTACAGACCATCGCATACATCAAGCTACTGACTGCACTTGCATATGGAACACGGGACATGTCCTCTTCCTCTTCTTGTGTCTTGGGACACTGTTCAACAGATAACTTTACACCTACAGGGATAAGAACCTTCATCGGTTTACTATCCTGCATATTAAACCTCTACAATATTGTCTCGACATACTTCTTCTGGTTTAACCAGAGCTTCCTCTTTGTCCGATCTCTTTTAATTTCCATGCCCAAAATATAGTTTGCAACACCAAGATCTTTCATTTCGAATTTGCAGGACAAATGGGTCTTCAAATCCTGGGTAATTTCTTTGTCATTTCCAACCAGCAACATATCATCCACATACAAGACTAGATAAATAACACGGTCACCAATTAATTTAAAATACACACAATGATCTGCTTTGCTTCTGGTGAAGCCAAGTCCCCGTATAAATGTATCAAATTTCTGATACCACATCCTTGGTGACTATTTTAACCCATACAGACACTTCTTTAACTTGCATACTAGTTCTTTCTTACCCTTCACCGCAAAGCCTTCAGGTTGCTTCATGTAGATTTCCTCTTCCAAATCCACGTGAAGAAATGTTGTCTTCACATCCATCTGTTCTACCTCAAAATCAAAAGCAGCAGCAACAGATAAAAGTAATCTAATAGAAGTTACCTTGGCAACAGGAGAAAAAATATCACCAAAATCAATTCCCGGCCCTTGGGAATAACCTTTTGCTACCAACCGAGCTTTGTATTTCTCCACCTTCCCTTCCGCATTTGTCATCTTCTTGAACACCCATTTGCTGCCAATGGGTTTCTTTCCAGTCGACAACTCCACTAGATCCCAAGCCTCATTTTTGTGCAAAGATGCCATTTCATCAACCATGGCCTCTTTTCAGAGTTTTCCATCCTCTGAATCTACTGCTTCCTTCACAGTTTTGGGATCATCATCAGTAATAGATAAAGCAAAGCAGATGGACTATATCTTTCTGGCTGCCTTCTTTCTCGAACTAATCTTCTTACACCCGAAGTTTGTGGCTCTTCATCTTCTGATTCCTCCTCTGCTGTAGAGTTTGATTCTTCCTCCTTTAGCTCAAACTTTATCTTCTCAGGTTTTTTTGGTTGGACTTCATGTTTAATAACATCTTTTACCTCTCTGAACACCACATCTCGGTTGTACACAACCTTCCTTGTTATTGGGTTCCAAAGCTTAGAACCCTTTAAACCATCCTTATATCCAATAAAGATGCACTTTTCAGATTTACTATCCAACTTGGTTCATTTCTTCTTTGGAACATGTACATATGCATCACATCCAAATACTCTCAGATGTGAAAGAGAGGGTTTCTTACTAGTCCATACCTCTTGTGGAGTCTTATCCTCCAACGCTGATGAAGGTGATCTGTTGACCAGGTAACACGCTGTCTCCATCGCCTCTGCCTAGAATTCCTGTCCTAACCTAACACCATTGAGCATGCTTCTTGCCCATTCCATCAACGTCTTATTCATTCTTTCTGCAACTCCATTTTGCTCAGGTGTGTATGGAGTAGTCTTCTATCGTGTTATACCACACTTACAGAATTCTTCAAATTCCTTACTGCAAAACTCTCCACCGTTATTTGTCCTCAACACCTTTATCTTCTTCTTTGTCTGGTTTTCCACCAGAGCCTTAAATTCTTTAAACCTGTCAAAGACTTCCAGATTTCATCTTAAGGAAATATATCCGTGTATTCCTTGAGAAGTCATCTATAAATGATACATAGTACACAGACTTACCCAGTGATGGAACCTTCACAGGTCCAAACACATCACTGTGCACAAGCTCTAATATATGTTTCGTCCTCTAACCACCAGAGGGGAAACTCACTCGATTATGCTTCCCATATACACAATTTTCACAGAAATCAAAATCCAGAGAGCTATTACTCATACCTTCTACCATACCTTTACCATGAAGTATTCGAAGGCCCTTCTCTCCACTATGTCCAAGCCTTTGATGCCATAGCATGGTCTTCTCTCCAGAGACCACTAGATTTCTTGCTCCATTTTCAGGAACCATAGAACTATTGCACTCGTCAACAACAGTGCTACCTTGCAGCTTGTATAGAGTTCCAATCCGAACTCCCCAGATCAATACCAGTGCTCCTTGAACCATCTTGCAGGTATCCTTCTTGAACACTGTCTTTACACCTGCATCATCCAACTTGCTTACAGAAATCAGATTTCTTGCCAACGCAGGAATATGCAGAACACCCGAAATGGTTCTAACCCTTCCACCTTGCAACTTCAACTTTACTTTTCCACGACCAATGATTCTAACCTTCCTATCATCTCCTAAGAAGACGTCACCATCATCGTATTTCTCATACTCGCAGAACCACTCTCTATGGGGAGTGAAGTGAAAGGATGCACCTGAGTCAATTAACCATGCCTCATGATCTACATGTGTACTTGAAGAAGCCAAGTACACATCCCCACCTTCATCTGATGTGGTTTTCGCCTCTGCAGAAGGAGCATCATCAGATCCCTTTCCTTTATCAGGAGCTTTAGATTTACACTCCCTTCTGAAGTGCCCTTCCTTTCCGCATTTCCAGCACACCACCTTTGTAGGTTTTCCTGGAGATTTAGATCTCCCTCTAGATTTAGATCTCCACTCGATGACTTATTTTTGTTTCTGTTCTGGGACCGTCCTCGTACAAACAAGGCATCACCATTCTGGTTGTCCATATTTTTCCACCTCATCTCCTCCGTCAGCAAGGCTGAGACTATTTCATCAAACTGCAAAGCAGTTGCATTTGCTACCTATTGCAATAACCAACTATCCCACGAGT
>APFE031571309.1:14183-36245 GCA_000404065.3 Pinus taeda
ATCCAATACCATGGACCGAAAACCATCGCGTCCAAAAACATGTGCGAAAATCATGCACAAAACCATAGGTGGGTCCGCCCAACCGAACATAGGGTCCAAAACCAAAATTTTTTGGGGCACTGCCCCGGACCCCATGAAGTGGGGTTACGGGTACCCCTCAAACCCCCTGTTAACTATGTGGAAAGAATATAACACAACCCAATAGTTTTTTTATTCATTGGCATAATGACAACTTCTACAAGTGGGTCCTCAAATTCTACGTTCTTCACAAGATTCCATGATGAAGGCATGAAGCAAGAATTATCCACCATGAAGGATATGGTGAGAGAAATGTATGAGGATTGAAGGAAGAGCAGCATGCTTAGAAAGCAGTTGGATTCCATGAAGCAAGAGAAGCAGTTGCTTGCTCACAAATTGTAGGAAATGGAGAGACAACTTCATATTGCAAATATGAATCTAAGAAGGATGCATGAGTTGGAAACACAACCCTTCGTTGCCCAAGAAGCCTTAGTCAAGTAGCAACTTGAAGAAGAGGTAAGCCATTCTAGTTTGTCTTCAAATTCCTCTGAGAATGCTTATATTGGTTCTTTTGAAAAACATACTAAAGGCATAGGTTCCAAGCTAATGTCCAAGATGGGCTATGAAGGAAAGGGTTTGGGAAAGCATGCACAAGGTCTTGTTGAACCAATAATGGTTGAGGAAAGGCCTAAATAATTGGGTCTTGGCTATGGATAGTCTTACGAGAGAATTCCAAAGCTGCCATGAAAGCCATTGAAACAGTCCCAAGAAGGAGTTTCATTTCATGTCCTCTACCTGAGAAGTGTGAAGGTTGTATCCAAGAGGAATACAATAGCTTGAAACATCAATTGTAGAATGCAGGTGTTGAAAACCACACACTTGAACCAGAGAGTAGGGGATTCTCTAATAGCCTTGAAGAGTTTGATGGTTTTCCAAAGGGAGCCCCTTCTTCATTTGCTTCACCTCCTCATGAAGGCATTAAAGGTGAAAGAGGTAGGTATAAATCTGGTTCTAAACACATTCCTTTTTATTTTGCAAAGCATGATGAATTTCCACATATATATGGGAAAAGAGTTGCATGTTCCTTTTGTGGTTTGGATAACCATGATGTTTCTAGATGTTGGGAGAAAATGGCTGCATACAGGAAGTAGAAGGAGAATAAGCAAGAAGCCAAAGGTCCATTGGACAAGGTAAATCATGCTAACAAGAGAATGCACATGTAGTGCACTAACTGCCATAAGCAAGGACATCTTACCACAAAGTGTTGGACACTGAATCCAACAATGCTTCCACCAAAGCTGAAGAAAGTGGAGAGAGAAAATGGAAAAAATGGAAGTAAAGATTCCATGAATGATGTGTCTCAAAATGATTCACATGTTAATGCGGATGTGCAGGCAAGGGTAGTGCCTTTGAAAGGGATTGGTAAGGAACGGTTAGAGTTCTTATACGATTAAGATTTCATGTCTATTGATGCATCTATATTCTCTTTCATTTAAGCTTCGAACATACAATGTGCTTAAGTGAAAGTTGAGGGATCAAATGCGTGCATTGCATGTGATGCCATGTTGACTTGAAAGAAGTTAACTTGGTATCCAAATGGAGACCATGATAAAAGTTTCATCTTTTGGAAAAAGAGTCCTAGTGGTCTCTTTCTACATGCTTGACTTGAAGGGTCATTTGTTTAAAGGCATGTTTTGTGGGCTTGTTATCTAGTCCATCATTTGTATGCAGATATAAGACCTGGGGTTGTTCACAAGTTGTGAAAATCTATTTCTTTTGTTGAAGCAAGAGCTTAGTCTATCCAGTTGATGTCTATATGCCTATTCTTGTTAACAGTTGTTGTTGGCAGCTTTCCAAATAGATACAAATGAATTTTTTTGGATCATATGTACTTCATATTTGTTGAGACACATTTGATTAATGATCAAGGCAAAGAAGCTCAAACTACATTTTATTACCATTTTAGTAGAAGTTCTATAGGAAGGCAAGAAGGAAAACAATTCTTCTCAGGAAGACCAGCCCATCTAGAGAAGGGAAGTGGTCAGAAACTTTGGTACAAAGGCACTATGCGAAGGAAAGTGTAGGGAGGCTGAAAGAAGAGAGTGAGTCACTCTAATTTACTATTAAGATCAATATATCAGTCTTTTGGAGACCAAAAGTTCTTTTAGTGGGAAGGCATGATCCAAAAATGGATCTTGGATAAACCTCTATCTCTGCAACACTTCATGCAAGAGGTAAAAGGTGCCAAATGGCACAAATCCTTTGTAAAGCAGAGGAAAATGAAAGTCACAAGATACTCTTAGAAATAGTCTCATTGTAGAGATATTCTCATTTTGAATCCAACACAACTTGAATGGGTGAAAACGGACTGCGGATGAAGGAGTTATTGTAAAATGAAAATTGCCCAGTGTCCTTGAAAAAGAGGCAATTTCATTAAAATCTGAACTATATTGAAAATTTTGGTTATAGGCTCATGGGCCATTCCACACCTGACACATGGCAGGCTAGGATTAGGCCACATGGCCCACTCTGATTGGTCTAAGAAGCATTGATATCGCAATTGGCGGTGCTAGTTGGAGGCGTAAAGTGGGATGGGCCGATGTGATACCGTGATCACTGATATTGGTGGATTGCAATCGACAAACACAATGTAGAGGGACTTACACATATATATACACATGCAATGCGATGGTGCGATCACCAAAATCGGTGGATAACAATTGGTGCATTACAGAGGTGGGGCCGATATGTTATAAGTTACATGCCTGATGCGACTCGAGGGACCTGACAGCGATATAAACTAGATTCAATATATTTGGAAATCTGTTAAACACCATTTTTCAATGTATTTTCATAGTTTCTCTTATCAAACAAAATCCAAAGGATGGAGGCCAATTGCGATATGCGATAGCGATTTCCAAGAAGACCCAATAGGGATATAAAGCATAGTTATGAATATTTCAAGTCTGGAGGGATAATGCTTTGCAGACTTTCCCATGTATAGCAGCATTTTTCTATGTAGACAAAGAGCTATTGTTTCAAGTGGATTCAAAGCATCGATGGCTTCCTTTCGTTGTGGAATAGGTGGAATTCATCCCCAAGAGAATTTAGCAATGATTGCTAATTCTCAGAGGGGGAATTTGAGCAGACATGGCTAGAAATTGCAGAGCCCGAAAGGGAAAACCAACAGGTAGCATGATTTGGCTTCTAAGCCATGAATGTTAAAGACACAGGGCTACTGGGTTGTTGAATAGTGGAAAAGTTATTGTTTGTTGTTGAATGTTGAAAGTAGTAGCAATAGAGAACCAGGAGAGCAGAGCGATAGACAGCCAAAGAGCTACTGTGCAGGGCTGCTAAAATTTTGATGGTGGTCGAGTTGCTGGAGCATAGAAGCCAAGGAGGTAGTGTTCAGACAATGCAAAAGAAAAATAGCTACTGAGGGAGCCTTTGGGGTCACTTGAAGTTCAAGTGAAAAGCCAGAGAAAGTTGAAGGTTGCAGAAGGCAAAAAGAAGCTAGAGCAAAGATCCAAAGAGCCAAGAGCCCGAGCCTAAGAGCTAAGAGTCAGAGCCAAGAGCTAGAACTAGAGCCAAAGAGAAAGAGTCAGAGCCAAGAGCCATAGTTAAGTGCTAAAGAGCTAGAGCCAAGAGCCAAGAGCCAAGAGCTAGAGCTTTAAGAGCTAAGGGGATTGAATGGTGTCTGAACCCACTATTTATGTGTACAACAGTAGAAGTTGAGCCAAAGAGCTTGTAAAAAGATTTACACCATAACCCCAGAGAGCCTAGTTGAATTAAATAGAGCTCACAGAGATGTGGCCCAAGAGTTGTGGGTGAAATCCAAATTAATATTGTTGTTTCTATGTGTGTTTTATTGCCACATTATCTTTGCTTCTTTATTTACTGTTATATATATATATATTATATATAATATAATATATATATATATATTATATATATATATATATATTATAATATATATATATATATTATATTAATATATATATCTTAGTTCACACATTAATTTACAACACTTAATAGTCAAAAACAAATACAAACATACACCCATATTTTCAACCATTTCTTAATTCCACATTGGTTAATCATTAAAGACTTGGAAAAATTCAATAGTTGGAAGTGGGAGAGGTTCTTGTAAGCTAGACAAGAAGCCTAAGAGCCCCATTTTCAGATCAATTCCAGACTATCTACAATCTTAGGTGAAAACATAGTTCAAAAATAATTCTTGATTTTTTTAGGGTCGAGTAGAAATGATGAATGATAATGATAATTGTTCCATGGCATCTCATCCAAATTAATGACCTCCATAATACTTTCGTCAATTGGAAATGTATAGTTGAAGGGATCAAGAAGTGAATCTGGTCCTAACCAAGGTAAAGGAGAATAATCATCATTGACTATATCCACTCAATCAATTTTAGAAGATGATGGGTTGGAAAATGATTGAACTACCTGATAAGCCAATTTAATAGGGCTCAATGGATTCTCATCTCCATAGGAGGCTAATTCAGAATCTGAAGGCACTATCCAAGGATCTAAAGATTCCATAGTTCTTGATGTAATCATGTTAACCTCAACAATATTAGAAGGAAATTTATGTGGAGGGAGTGAAAAGGTTCCCATTAGTGATGAGAGTTTTAGCAAACCAACACCAATGTCCTCATAAAGAGTATTCGTTTTACCAACAAATGGTATACTACCTATAGAGTTATGGTCTGAAACATAGTAATAAAATTGGTCTACTTTGACAATTTTTTGTTTGTGCGAAAAATGTATCATTCGTAAAAGTGATGAGACCGCTATTAACATATCATAGTTCCATATTAGACCAAGAAAAAGGTTGCAATTGAGCTAACCATCACCAACTTCAACTTTGGACACAACCATTTTACCCTCTAAATCTATGGGCAGATTGTTTAAGATTCCACAAGGATGAAAACCTCTTCCATCAAAGGCTTTCAAAGTGATAGGTGACTGATTGATGGTTAGAGAACCTAAATCTCTCCAACAAGCAATCGACATGATACATGTAGAATCACCTTCATCAACAACTATGTGAAAAACTCATCTAGTTTTAACAAAAACTAGAATGTATAACGCCATTTGGTGAGGGAGTCTTGTGATATGACCCTCAATATCAAAGATAATTAGATTAGAATCTTGCAGATCAATAGCTCCTATGGCTAAAAATAACATCTTTCGTTGTGTCGGGCATGTTTGCAACAGTTCCAAAGCTGACATTATGGAAGGAGACATAGCCAGGTCTTCAACAATGTTGTAATTCTGTGTACCTCTATCATTTGGGTTGAAATCTGATTTCCAAAGCACACCTTTGGGAGGTTATTGAATCATCATTTTAAGCTTTAGTTTTTGATCTATAATGGTTGCGAATCAGGAGGAGGAATTGAACTGGAAGGTTCAACAAATAAGGTAGCCTCATTTCCATTCTTAAGATGACCCCTAGATCCATAATATTTTGATCTCGTAGCTAGCATAACTTATTGTGAAGACATTAGCATGATATCTTGCAATGTGGAAGAGGAATATGTGTTATGAGAAACCATTTAGCTATCTTGAGAAGGAAATGGATCCTTCAAAATAGAGAGAGTTGGAGAACCTTTAATGAATTTGGAAATCTCTACCCAGTGTGGGATTTTCTTTGTAGAATGATCCTCATTTCAAATAAGGCAAGGGTAGAGAGGTTTTCATTTCTCATCACTAGGTTCAGTTTTAGTGGGTTTCTCTTTTGAAGAATCATTTCCCCTTCTTTTTACCTTTGAGCAATTTGGTCTTGCGGGTAGATGATTCTACAACATTAATTTCAGGAATAACTTCTAAACAAAGACTTTCAGATGATCAGTCTTGTATGGAAAAGGTCTTATTACCTCTAGAATTTTTCTTTTTCCCTTTAGAGTATTGGCTAACATAACCTATTATGCCATCACTGACATTAGATCCTGTAGGAGAAGTAACTATTGGATCACTTGTAGGGAACTGCAAATTTGAGATTTGCATGTACAAGTTGCCAAATTGGGTGTAGACTAATTCTAAATACTAGGCATGAGAAATTAACTGCTCTTCCATTATGAAACCTCCTTTAACAACATCCTCAATAATAACTGGAAGAAGTGACTTTGTAAAACATTCATCTAAAATGTAATCTGGAATAAAAACTTTGACTAACCAACGTCTACATTACCATTCATGTATATGATCAAAAATACGAGTTGATTTTGATTATTTTGAAGAATTCAATACTTCGGTACCAGTATCGTATCGAATCAATATCTAAAAATGAGTTAAAAACATTGTTTCGAGAGAGTTAAAGTTATGGAAAGAGGCGCAAGATAGCTTAATGTACCATTTGGCTATCAAACTAGTTAAAGTTCATTGAAAAGGTCAAAGATGGGTATAATCATGAACTAAAGAATTCAATGCACACCAAAGATGATACTTCATCACATGATTGGATGGGTATTCTCCTATTTTTCCTTCAAATTTGGTTATGTCACTTGGTAACTTGGTAGGAATCACTAACCAATAAGGATAATAATAAATAGGATCACACATTAACTAGGATAAATCAAGTAAATCTAGGGTTGCAATAAATATTAACTGTTGGTTAGGGTCTTGTGGTAATGTTTGATAACCTTGTAGGTTAAGACCAACCCCTGGAGGAGGATACCCAAGATATTGTAGAATATCCTATCTAGTTGCAATTGGAATTCCACCAGGGTAACCCATGTGAATCATACTGGGTTGAGGTTGAAAAGAGACTTGATAAGTATGACTAGGGTATGGTTGACTCTATAATGGTTGAGCTTCACTGATTTTACCTAAGTAATAATGCCCCTATATAGGTTGCACTGGCATAGGTTTACCTTGAACAAATTGACTTGAAATAGGTTGAATTTGAATAAATTGACCTTCAAAAGGTGGGTTTTGGATAATTTTACCTTGGAAAGGTGGACTTTGAAAAATTGGTCCTTGAAAAGGTGGACCCTGATAAGGTTGACCTTGAATATGTGGGATTTGGAAATACTTTCCTAGAAAAGGTGTTTGCACTGTTTTGATAGTGGGTTTCCTGATAGGAATCTATGGTATAGAATGGAATGTAGGGCTGGTTTGATAAGAAAAACCTGAGGGATTGCGTGAGTAGTTTGAAGAATAGTTATTTGAGGGGTAACTGTAGTGATCGTTTGTGATACTCTTGGGATAGGTATTTGAGGGGAACTTGGAACCAGCTGCAAATTATGTGTTTGAACAGGCATTTGAGGTGCACTCTAAACAGGCTGTCGAATTGGTTTATGAATAGGACTTGGAGGAATAGTTTGTCCAATAAGCTAAACAAGTTCATAAAGTGGCACTTGTGGAGAAACTGGACCAAACCATTAACTAAAATAAAGATTCCAAATAATGTCTGTCCTAGGGTAAGGAGTACCAATCAAAGGTTGAGTTACAGTAGATTGACCTGCACTGGTCTAAGGTATTTGACCATAATTTCTGGTAAAAGGTTGACCCCCCAATCGTAGGATAAGATTTGACAACAAGTTATCCTCTAGGTGGAGGATAAGGTGGTTTACCCCTAGGCTGGTAATAAACACTAGTTCGGGTTACTTGAGGGTTACATGAGCTATGAGATATCATGGGAATTTCTTGATCTGATGTCATAGGCACTTTAGGAATGGATGTCATGCTCTAAATGCTAGATGTAGATAAACCAAATTACCAAGTAGAAGGTTGAGGAGAAGAATAAGCTCCTAAAAATGTCCCAGTAGGTGACTATTATCCACGAGGAACTAATGGACCACCATACAATAGTGATTACAGGGAGATAGTAAACATAATTGAATCAGTGCATTGGCTCCCATGGATTTCTGACATATTTCTTTTTTGTGTGACAAATTATGACCTAAAAAGGTTAAGGTGGTAGAATTCCAAGGGTCGGGTCAGAAATGAGAGAAAGGAACTCTTGGTTCAAAATATTCATTATTAGTAAATGGAGGATGAGGTGTTTCTACCTCTTCATCTCCGTAATATATTCAATGCTAATTAATCCAGGAGGAAATTATGTTGTAATATCATCTTCCTTCGAGGTGAAGGTGGCTACAGAATAGGATCTATAGCAACCGAAGGTTATTTAGGTTGTGAAACTTTAGACTCACATTGTTTTATTTCTATTTCAGTTACTTCAGTGTCTGAAACCTAACCAGTATCAAATTCAATTCGAACTACTTCGGTAATCTCTGGGCCATAATGAACTAAGATTGATGCTACTTCTTGCATTGTATTCAATTTAGTTTCTGTTATCTCAGATTGTAAAATTGTGAATGTTTCAATTTCTTGTGAGGCTTTAGATCTTGTTGACCTTCACCTTTCAAGTTTTATCTTTTCCAATTGACTGGGTGTGTATTCATGGGGTTTACCTTGCATTCTACGTGACTACCTTGGTGGTTCAAGCAAGATGAAAATTGATCACAAAATAAAACCATATTCACAATTCAATCCTAAGATCTCTAAAAATTAAACACAAAAAATTAACACACACTAAAAAATATAAGGATTCAAACCATGAAAACAAGATTTTCACAATGAACTCAGTAGTTGGCGATGAAATCCAACATCACAAAGATCAAAGTCAAAAGTGGCTATAAATAGAGTGGGTGGAACCAATTAGGTTGACAACCTGCTTAATGTACAGTATCCTGTGTTAGTAAACTTCATTTATGCCATCTTGAATGAAGAATACCCTCCAGAAATTTCCAAGTGAATCTAGCCAACATCTATTCTGCGTACAAAAAATAATTCCCCTCCACTGTCACCTCAGGTAAGAATCCTAATAATATTGTCACTAAGGTTACCACGTAAAACAATTTAACTTGGGGAGATAATCGTAGATTAGATGTACACGCAAGGTCATAGTAAGAAAGCTCAATCCCCTTGAAAGTTCCTCAACATGGTTAAACTAAGGTTTACTTCCAAGTGACTCATAAGTACCTTTTGGCACCATTTTATTACATGTAAATCACACTAGCATAGCTAATGAAGTGGGGTTGATCACTTCACTAGGCTTGATATGATCTCATGCTTGACTCCTTTGTAAGGGGAGCTTCCTAGAGAAAAATTGTAGTAACTAGATTTTCCTCCGTATCACAAGATTCTATTATTTGTTTGTAGCTTTGGAAAGTTAAATCACTTTTGTATTCCAAATCCCTACAACCTGATCTATTGTAGGTGGAAAAGATCCCTAAGAATAAAAGCTTTATAGGTTTATTTTGTCATAATTGATTTTAAGAGTTTTGATTTACTCAAAGGTGAAAGTGATGAAATTATGACTTGACACAAATCCTAATGCAGTTGAAAATGAAAATGTAATCTTTTCATTTCAATGAAAATCTATCTGAAGTAAGGAAATATTCTTTCACTTTTTTAACATAAATGTAAACAAAAACTCTAAATCCCACCATATTCCTTTTCCTAAAATGTAGATATCCAATTTCAAAGAAGATTCATAGCTAATTATGCATAAACTATAAAGGATGTCACTAACATGATCAAGAAGAACCATGAAGTTAAATGGAATGCAAAGTCCATATTTTCATTTTTCGAAATCAAAAAGGAATTTTTAGAAGCGCTAGTGTTATTGAGTCCAGATGACTTGAAGCCCTTTAGTATTTTCTCTTTTTCATCATATACTATAATAGCAATTGTATTACTATATAAGAATGAAGATTACGTTGAGCAACCAATTTCTTTCTTTAGTAAATTCATGAGGGATACAAAACTAAATTATGATATCATTGAAAAGTAGGCCTATTATTTAGTTTAGGATTTGAATGATTTTAGAACCTATGTACTGCATTATCAAATAACAACACATGTACCCAAAAATGTAGTAAATAAAATACTGACTCAATTTGATACAAATCGGAAAATAGGAAGGTGGATAGCCAAAATCCTATAATTGGATCTACACATCAAACCAACAAAGTTAGTGAAAGAACAAGTATTGGATAAAATCCTAGCATAATAAAATTGTAAAGTATTTGGTATTAATTTAATTATGCATTTGTTAGACACAAATTCAGAGAATATTACACAATAACTTTATCCTAATGAAGGGAAGAAGAATCTACAAGAACCATCTTCTAATTCAGCCCCACAAAAACCTCCTTTGCACATTGATGAAAACATTATGTTATTAGATTTGTATAAAGATATTGTTTATTCTTTACATAATTTTAGGTGTCCTAAATTCACAAAGAATTGATGTAACTATTTTAGAATAAAGTCCATAAAATACTGTATAGTTATTGAAAATGTTTATTGGAAATATCCTTTGAATATTTGTTTGTTATGTTTGACTAAAAATGAGACAAAGGGAGTGATTGGGGAGTTTCATGAAGGAGTTTGTGGATGTCATTGTGCATGGAGGGAGAAAACACACAAGATATTGAGGGCTAGATTATATTGGCCGAAGCTATTTTTGCAATTGGTTTTAGAGGTCTAAAGCTACATTCCTTGTCAAATTTTCGTAGGTAAACAGAAACTATGTTCTTTACCTCTGATTCATATATTACTAGAAACTCATTTTCTGCAATGGGGTTTAGATTTTATTGGTGAAATAAATCCCACATTCAGTAATCAGCATAGGTGGATCCTAAAAAAAACATACTAGTTTACAAGTAGTAGAGGCTAACCATGTCAGAAATGCAACTGATTATGTAGTTGTGATGTTTATTGAGGAAAATATTATATCCATATTTGGTTGACAAAGAGAAATAATCATACGTAATGCTCAAGATTTTTTTCTATAAAGATCATTGAATTTTGCCAAAAATACTAGATTTCATTGCATCATTATACACCTTACTATCCACAAGGGTATGGACTGTCAAAATCATCAAATAAAATATTGATTAAAGTAATTCAAAAGGTGTTAACAGATCATAAAATGAACTCGGATAGTCATCTAAAGTATGTAGTATGGAAAAACAAAGTTAGACCCAAAACATTTTTTATTAAATATCCATTTGAATTGGTTTATGGAACTGAAGACATTTTTCCAAATCAATTAGATTTTTCGGTGGTGAATATCTTGTAGGATTCTTAAGGGGAGACTAATTTTTTCAAAAAGAATCAATATGATTATTGAACTTAACCAAATAAGAGAACATGTTGTATTGAAAAATTCAAGTTGGTTCGGTCTTCATAATAATATATGTAGTCATGCTTTTATTTATTTAATGAAAAGGGAAAAATAAATTTAGTATTGTTATTCTTAAGGCATGGAATTCATGCTAAAGGGAAATTTAATATTAGGTCAAGCACCCATTGAGTGCTTTTAGGCTTTTCATAAATTCAATTGAGTCATCTTCATGTGTTGATGACCCATTTGGGCATGTTACATATTGTGAAGAAACTTTATTTGAGTCAAAGTAGAATCAAAACACCCTCGAAGACCTAGTCATGGCACAAAGATCAAGTCGGCCTCCATCAAGGGACAAGTTAGTGTAAAGAAAGTAATGTGTACCCGAAAAAATCCTATATATAAAAAGGAACTCAACCTCATTTGGACATACACTCAATCAAGTTTATCTCCTCAAGATAGAAGTTTTATAAAGACGAAGAAGAAGAAGAAGAAGCTTAAAGTTTTGGGTCTCTCTCTCTCTCTCTCTCTCTCTCTCTCTCTCTCTCTCTCTCCGTGTTAGGGTTTCTATAGTTACTAGGGAAGATGAAATTTTGAAGGTGCATCAAAGATGTGAAGTTGCTTCTAGGTAAAAGTTGTGAAGCTATAAAGTCAAAGTTGTGAAGATGCAAGGTCGAAGATGTGAAGTTGATTCTAGGTCGAACTACAAAGCTGCAAGGTCAAAGTGGCGAATCGGCATCAAGGTCAAAGATGTCAATCTTCTAGGTCAAAGTTGCATAAATTGTTGTTGGGGGTCGAAGTTTCTAAAAAATTTGTTGGAAGGTCAAAACATGTTGATGGAAGTTGTGCAAATAAACAAGTAAGGTTCGCTTAGTCTTGGAGGAGCCTTGTTCAAGGGTCTAGTTCTTGGAATTCAGCAACTGAAGATCTATAATAAGAGAAGAATTGTTGTGGGTTTCCCTCTCAGTTGGAGAGGTTTTGGCCATGGATGATTGCCTATATATTTTCTCCTGTTGTATCATTATTCTTTGTTGTTTGGTAGTTGTATGATGATTACAAACCTAATATTAATAAAGTGAAAGAAGAAAAAAATCAAGTAAAATTAAGAATACATCACAAGACGTTATCAAAATAAGAAAAATCACCTAATCTAGGTGCCCTATATTTCTCAACAAGTTCAGCAAAAACTTCTCTAGTATCAGGATAAGATGAAAAGTTTGTTTGAGAGGAAAACAGCAGAAAGAGACTTTAGGAAAGGAGACATAGTAATTAGATGGGATGCAAGAATGGAAGACAAGGGAAAGCATGGAAAATTTGACAATCTTTGCTTGGATGCTTTTAGAATCGTCAAAGTAAAAGATAATGATACTTTCATCCTTCAAAACTTGGAAGGATAATATTTCTCATTTGCTTTCAATGGGAAATATTTCAAACATTACATTCAATACTGAACAAGTTCTTTCTTTTTCATTGTAAATAATTGGTCTGATTTAATTTTCCATAGCAAATGTGAAGTTTCTTATGGAATTGGATCCATATCCCTAAGTGAAGGCACATGGATATATAGGTTTTGTGCATCTCACAGGAGGAAGTAGTCCCTAGGTGGAGCTAATGTTGTCACATTTTCTTGTTACAATAAAAAATTTGAAATTTTTACTAAGAAAGATTAAAAATATTTATTTTTATATGCACTTTGTAATAAATGTTGTGTGCAATATTATAAGCGGCATATTACATTTCAATTTTATAATAAATTCTCCTATT
Organism: Pinus taeda; assembly: GCA_000404065.3. NCBI lineage: Eukaryota > Viridiplantae > Streptophyta > Pinopsida > Pinales > Pinaceae > Pinus > Pinus taeda. The sequence goes on from APFE031571309.1 coordinate 27,127, forward strand.
GGGGCACTCATTAAAAAATCATTCATTTTTCAATGGTGGTGTTTTTCCTTATGTCATCTACCATCCTATTATATTTCTGCCCCTAACCACCCCCCCCCCCCCAACCACCCTCACCCCCGCTTCATCGACATTTAATAGAGGGGGAGGGAACGCAAAAAAAAATCTCGAAAAAACCTTTGCTACATGGATTTTTTCTATATTTTTCACGCCACCCTTTCCTTTTCCCATTCACCACCTATCCCCACCCACACCCCCATTCTTGGTTTCCACCACTAACCATCTTTGCTAATAAACATATCCTGCCAAATTTACCATTTCACCATAAATGGTTCCAAGCTAACTATTTTTATTGTTGTTTCCTATTATTAAATTTGTTAACCATCTACCATTATATACATATATATCCATTATATAGAAAACATTTATTTCACTACGCTTCTAATCTCTCATATTTATCCACTTCCACCACCATGAAACAACATTGTTCACCCTCTTACATTGTCTTCATTTGTCGATTGCAGAGAATCAAAGCACATAACTGCAAATGACTATGATAGAAGATTCATAAACTCAACGCTTCATTCTATAGGTATCCCTATTCCTCTCCATCAATTTATATTTCAAAATGATTTTAGTTAAAGTAAAATAACCCCAATCCCATTCTGAAAGATACCCCTCTTCTGCAACATCCAAAGTTGATGAAATACCTTTAGCTTACCGGGAAAGCAGAATAGTGGATACAAAATGATAATTTGACCTATATGAGCTTTAGAAATGGGATTCTCAAAGGCTTCAGTATATCATCAATGAATTCTCTCTATGGTAATCATTTTTACCTTAGTCTATATTCCCTTATACCTATCACTTAGCAGAATTCATGGTGTTGTGTGCATATAGGTACTAGCCCAGTTAAAGGCCATAGTTGCTCAAAATCGTGAAACCCTATTTTCATATTGTCTGAATCCATCCTAAAGGATTTTTACATTTCCATCCCCAGTTCTCTACACTCATTCTTCAATGAATCTCTCAGAAATTTATGAGAAATTAACTTTTGAAAAAAGTATTTTTATTTTTGAATTGTTCATGCTTGAATGAACAGGTATTCTGACTCAGAGCCTGCCTTACTTCTAGTCAATATTCCCATAATTTTTAAGATAAACCATTTATATTTTTTGTTTCCTTTTAGGATACTAAAGAGATGAAGAAATGGATGAGGTGATTCTAGGTTTTCTGTCAACTTTCCGCCGAACAAAAAACTAAAATTTTTATTCAATTTTAGCCAATTTCTCTATGAACCCATTCATAATAAGTTTCTGAAATTTGTGGTTCAGAAAGAATTGAAGTATCAATATGTTTTTTTTATCTATTTTTATATTATCAATCAGATAAGTTCCAAATACAATTGTGGAAGAAGGATCTACAAGGAAATTAGGGGTTTGTGATTCATTGGACTTCATTGGTCAAAAATAATTATGAAGTGTTTTCTTTCACTAATTTTGTAGACAAATTTCTTCATATATGTTATAGTATATTAATTAGTGGTGGTTGTCCCAAAATTTTGCTAGAAATAAAAGGGATTATGCATCCCAATGGACAAACAAAGCGTGGTGATTGGCATTTGTATAAATATTTTACAACAATTAGGTTATATGGATGTAAACCTCCACTCAATCAATTGACAATTTTTGTTCCTATGAATACTTTTGCTCTTTAATTCATTAGACAATGCCTAAATGTATATCAAGTAAAAATTTTATCAAGAAGAAAACAAACCTTTTTTAAGTTAAAAGCACAAGTCAAACCATTTGTGGTAAATTTTAGGTCAATAAATAAAGAGGTGCATCAATTGTTAGCATCATTCAAATTCATACTAGGAGTTTTTTGGTAATATGACCCCTTAGGGAAAATCTTAGCCAAAAGAGTTTAGAGAAATGTCCACCTTAATTCCATCTATCTAAACTAGAAATGAAAAAGTTTGCTAATAAGGAACCATGCGAAGAAAACACACTATAGAAGCTAGTAGAAGTGGAAACAATGTAGCAATCAATGGGACCTAATATATTAGCTACACCTCATATGAAAGAAACGGAACTAAAAATAATAGTTCAAAGTGTATCAAAGTTATAAGTGGATCAGTTAAGAGTATAGAAGAGGTAGGAAACATAGAACGTGGAAGGAACAATGACATAAACTATGTCTTATGATATTTCTCCACCAGCTACTATGATCCTCTCAGGTGAGGCTACTTTTAGAATGCAAGAAATAGCTCCAATGGAATAGCAATATTGTCCTTCTTCTGCTTCTACCCAAAACATATTTTTTGAGTTTTTGGAAATGAAGAAAAAGAATGAGTCTTTGAAGGTAATAATGTCGACCTAGTTCTAGTATAATTTGTTTTCAACAAAGAATAGGTTTCTCTCTTGACATTGAAAATGGTGAACTTAAGTTAATGTTCGTTGAACCTAAGATTTCAAGGCCTAAATTTGTTCGAGACTATAGAAGATATGTTCTTTCTTTCAATACTAAACAAATATATCCTATAGATCATATTTATTTGCATAGACAAACTAATGAGATGATCTCTTCAGCTCTTACTAGCTCAACATCTAGTGTATCAAAATTACATAATTCTTTAAATCATACTCTCGTAGAGATTAAAATGGGGAAGACCTCCTCTCTATCAAAACATACTAAGATTAAATCACTAGAATATCTTGTGATTAAATTAGGTTATGATCATAAAAATGTTGGTGCAACTCAGGAGTTTATTAAAAAGAAAAATGAAGATATCCAAGTAGTTAGAAAAAGGTTGAAACTACCTACAATGGAGCATCCAAAAATGTAGGAAATCGGGGGATTGGAAAATGATAAGAAATATTTATTATTCTTTATAATCGAAAAAATCCTGCAAATACAAAAGATCAAAGAAAAAATGGATGAATTATTAAAGAGAAAGAACAAAGTGGAAATATAGTTATTCCAATGGTAGAGATAGTTTTAATAGGAGATGATACTACAAAAATATATTTGAAGCACTATCTTCTCTTACCCTAAAGAATGTAAAGATTGAAATATTAAAAGAAAATTTGGATAGAGAAAAACAAAATAAAATAAAGTCAAATAATGCTTTCGCAGTTAAGATACATAAAGCTTCTAATTTGCATAAACAAGTACAATATTATTTGAGCAGTTCTAACAATTTTCAATGTTCAAAACATGAAAAGGAGAAAATTTGGATGGAGATTATGTCATTTGTATATGATTATGGCCTTATATGGAAATCATTGTGGTGCGGAATAAGTTATTGTAAAGAACAAAGGAATCCATTGATGATATAAAAAATTAACTAGGAAATAAACCTCGATTAGCAAGTCAAATCATTAAAGCTTTGAACACAAAGTCAAGAGAAATAATGGAAGAGGTCGGAATTAAAGATAGAACTAATGTAGTCATGTAGACCGATAAAGTTCTCTAGAAGAAAACTCTTATGAAGAAGAAAAAATATATGTGTGAGAATTTTCAGGTACAAATTAATGAATTATACATAAATTTTTATATTCCACAATAGAAAAGTCTTCCCTCTTTCAAGAATACACAAGAGAAAACAATAACATAGGAGTAGTCTCAAAGATTCTTGAATAGGGAAGCATTAGACCAATCAAAGTTCATTGGAATAAAGGGGGAGCTAAGTGATCAAAATCTAGTTCATATGTTAACTAAGGATATATTTATTTTCTACGAAATCAAAAAAATATTCATAGTAAAACCTTATTTTAAAAAATATATCAAGGTAGATGAACCATATAGGAAAATGATTGATCTAGGTTATCCAATAGATGGCGAATGGGAACAGTTAGTTAAACTAATTAGATAAGCTCCGTTTTTTATTAAAACATCCCAGCAAAAGATCAAAGTAGTTCCTGACTTTTAGATCAAAAAACATAACAAATTTAGATGCAACAAACCCAAATGCATATATCAAGGGTAGATGCACACATTTTAAGAGTTCATTTTTATTTTTATCAATTTGTTAATTGAATTATCCAATTTTTTTGAATAAGTTAATTTTCATTGTAAATATGTAATAAATTAGATATTTTGTAAAGAACTCTATATATACTTTTATTTTTGACTGAAAAATGGTTGATGCATGGAACAATTTTTTTTAATATTGTTGTGATACTTTCTACTAGAGGATAATCAAGAAGTTCCCATTTCTATATGTGACAACATTTGTGTACTTGTGAGTGTTTCTAGTGATTTCATAATCGTTTTCTACATATATTTGAGGTAGTATAGGACATTGGGACGTGTTAGGATGATTATTTGCCTCACTGATGTCCCTTTGCAAATCTATTTTCTATACTAAGTAAAATATTGAACAAATTATTTAATTGGTCACCCATAAATCATTAAATTGTTGCTTTTATCGTATACTTAGATGTATTTTTGTTCACTATATACATTCGTTTATACGTTTCTTCTCATCTTAGATGAATATATATTTAGGTAGGATATCTAATCCTCTAAGTTCTTCTTAATTATTATTTCAAATAACTTATAAGGATTTTATGTTGCTATTATGGAACACGAACACTTTGATTTCTCTCAAGGAATAAGGATTATAAGCATAAAGAAGTATTTATTTCATTGGATATTCCATTCCATAGATACCCCTCACAATTGATGCTTTAACATAGTTATTTGGCCAGGGACTATCTACGATGATCCAATAGAATGCTTGGATTATCTTCAAAGTTCTCCATTCTATGTGGTTTTCTAACTTGGTTCCTAAAAGGAGAAAGTCTGACAAGATACACTTGTGTGTTGATTTTTGCAACCTGAACTTGGCTTCAGATAAGGATAGCTACCTCGTACCATCCATGGATTAGATACTCCAAACATTATTTGGGTCAGAAGTGTTCTTGCCACTGGATGGATTATTTAGATACATTCAGGTTTTGGTAGCAGAACGAGATAGACTAAGGGCTGCCTTTATGACGAAAAATGGAACTTTTGCCTTCAAGCCCATGTCATTTGGAATCATTAATGTTGGAACTAAATTTCAATGGGCCATGGACATCGCATTTTGCATATTGATTGGCCAGAGTGTGGTTGTCTACTTGGATGATGTAGCAACGTTTTCCAAGAAGAAATCTAATGATATTCATCATCTAAAGAAGATATTGAGCAATATCGCAAGTAGAGAATATCACTGCATATGAAGAAGAGAATATTTGGTTTCTCTGAAGGTAACCTCTTAGGACACATTATTTTCAAGTGAAGAATCAAGGTTGACATGGAGAGGGTCAATAATATTTTCAAATACCTGTTCCCGTGAACAAGAAAGCAATCCAATCCTTCTTGGTAAATATTAACTTTATACGAAAATTCATTTCCGATTATGCACAAAATGTTAAACCATTACATGATATGATAAAGAAGGATGCCATATGTAAATGGGAAATGTGTTATTCAACCAACTCATAAATAGAAATATCAATGTCTTAAAAACTATTCTCTTCGAGGAGAAAATCTCCTTTACATTACATAAATGAACAATTCTATGATGCTTCAAATGAAAAATCCTCCTTTCTATATATAGGAGTTTAAGCAGTCACAATATAATCAAAGCCAACATAACAACAATAATGTAGGGGCAAAATAATAACAATAGTGGGCTTCTATGGGGCACAATAATAATAATATGGGGACTACATGGGCACAAAAATTACCATAAGGGGGTTACACTGACAATAACAATGAGGGAATACGCTAGTATTATAGGGACCTAACATGCCTCTATCCTTCAAAAAAGTGTTATCCTCAATGCTTGAGTAGTTCAAGATGCTTATGTATAAAAGTTTCATCATCCCATGTGGAATCTTCGGCAGGTAAGTTATTTCACTTGATGATATTATCTAAAATTGATCTATTTCATAACTATCAACTATTATTTTTTGTTACTACATTAGGGTCCAATATGATTTTTACTTCCTCATCAAGTTCTGGCAATATTGTTTGAGCTGGGAGATTGTCACCTATAACCTTCGTTAAGCATGAAACATGGAAAACTAGGTGCACTCGAGAAGATGTAGGAAACTCCAATTTGTATGCCATAGTATCAATATTTTTCAACACCTTTTAAGGACCATAATACTTTGGTGATAATCTATTATCCTTCCTAGCTCACTTGAGGGACATTTGTTTGTATGGTTGTAGTTTAAGAATACCTAGTCACCTATATCAAAATTTATTTCACTGTGATGTTGATCTTCTTGTTTTTTCATTATATTCTATGCCAAAGTGAGTTTATCCTTTAAGAGTTAGAGAACTTTTAGTTGATTCTCAATGTGATCTTTCACTGCTTGAACCTTATAATTTTTTTCCAAGACATTTTGGAGATATGGAGAAATAGATGACTTCAATGCTTGAACCTCTAGTGAACATAATTTTGTAGTTACGCCTCGTTGTTCTTCCTTTAGAATATTTTTCATTCCATTAGAGATTATTATCTTTCCTACTTCCTTGTGATACCTGTTAATTCAACTTCCTTTCCTTCCAAAAAAAATTCAAGAGAATTTCTTGAAAATTGAAGGTTATCGTACCCAAAGATTGTAACCATTAGATTCCTAGTACAACATCAACACCACCCATTGGAATGAAAATCATTGGACTATTCAATAGATATTCTCTAATTAATAGATTGATATTATGGCAATTTCTAGAGCAATTTATGGTTCCTCTATTTACAATTATCACTTGACATTATTGTGTTGGATATAGAAATAAATTCAATTCCTTGGCTATCTTACAATGAATAAAATTATGGGTACTTTTCATGCAGAAAGAGTTAATCTTGCGGAAAAAACCAACCTCCCTAGAAGCTTAAGGCTTTCTAGTGACAAACAAGACAATTAAGAACAATCCTTCTCTAAACATGCATTTACCATACAAGAAATCAAGTGTTTAGATCCTACATGTAGTCCAACGCTATTGTAGTAGTCCAGCCTCGTCGATCCGGATGAGCTCCTCCTTCTCTCCGAAACCTGCATTCACTAACAATCAAACGATTAAATAGCACCTGAATATCTCATAAAATAAAACATATTCAACATACAGACCAAGGAGTATATGAAACAACTCATTAATAACAAATTGTTGAGAAGAATGGACTTATTTGTATTAATAGGAAACAAAAGAAACCATTACAACCTGAGCCTTGGTGTTGTGCAAGTTCCTCCCAGGGTCCAGCAAGAGTTTTCCTTTACTTTGATAAGCTCACCCACTTCCAAATGAAACAAGAAAGGATGGGAATCTCTCCTCACAAGCTTCTACAAGGAAGTCCTAATTCCAGCAGCATCTACCCTTTGGAATATTCAGCTTTCAACCTCCCCTCCTCTGGCCCAATGCCTGTATTTATAATGCTCTAGAGGAAGTTAATCAGGTCCATCATCAATGGGATAAGCCCCTTTTTGGATGGGGTAGCTCCTCTCTTGATGGGATAAGTTCCTCTTTCATAGGGATACATGAACCATCTGGAGGCGCTCAATACACGTCAAACAAGCTTCTAGAATGCTCTAGAAATGACCACAAGTAACTTTTTTAAGATGAAACTCGCGCCAATTGACCTTTACAGGAGTACGCACCCATCCCTTGATATAAAGAGCATACAAGGACGCAGGTATTATGAACTTGGGATGCGTACACGCAGGCAAGGTAGAGAGAACCTACGTACCCAGAGATAAACATGTTTTTTAAAGACTTTCTCTCTTTCTTGAAGTTTGACATGGAGAGCAGAGGTATGAGACTTGCCAAGGAGGATAGTATGACTGTTGATGGAGCCATACTAACTGCAAATGGTCATGGTGACAAATTTTAGTGTAACAAGATCTATGATTGGAAGTCTACATTATTTGACAGGAACCCGACTGGATATCATGCATGCAGTAGGAATAGTTGGAAGATTTCAGGCAAATCCAAAGGAGACGCATCTTCAGGCAGTAAAGAGAATTTTCAAATATCTTCAAGGGACACAAAATTATGGCTTATGGTATCCTAGAGATACAGATCTCACACTTCATGCTTATACAGATGTAGATTGGGCCGGAAGTGTGGATGATAGGAATAGCACAAGTGGTGGTGCGTTCTTTATGGGTTCCAGATTAGTATCTTGGTTCAGCAAGAAACAGAGTTCGATTGCCTTATCTACAGCTGGAGCGGAATATGTTGCTGCTGCATCTTGCTGCACTCAACTCCTTTGGATGATGCAGACCTTGCAGGATTTTCAAATCACTTGTACACCACCTATCTCTATCTTATGCGATAACACAAGTGCAATCAGCATCTCAAAGAATCCCGTCATGCATTCAAAAACCAATCACATACCAATCAAGTATCATTTTCTCCGGGAACAAGTGCTTGAACAAAAGGTCAAGTTGGAGTATGTTCCTTCTAAGGAACAAGTTGCTGATATTCTCACCAAACCATTGCCCAGGGAGACTTTTGAATACCTCAGGCAAAAGCTGGGGGTTGTTGATGCATCATCTTATTGTTGAGACTTCTGATTGTTGGTTGTACGCATGATTCATCTGGGGTATATGCGTACATGTGCTGGGTTGCGGCACAGGTTCAGGGGGAGAATATAATGCATTGTTGGCATTATGGAGGATTTACAAAAGGAGATCATGGGAGATGGTCTGAATATATAGCTACAATATGTCTCTATCTCTTTCTTAGTCATTAATGGTGTCTGGTGGATTATGGTTCTTCTTTGCAGATCTGGCTCATATTCAGGGGGAGCATGTTCTTAGGGGGGGCATAACCCTTTGCCTTTGATGTCAAAGGGGGAGAATGTTGCTGAAGTTTTTGAGGTTGCCATCAAGTCCAAAGGGGGAGATTGTTGGCATTATGTTTTTGGTTATAGGTTACAGATGTTGTACTTGATGGCAACACCCCATGGCAAGGGCTCTCAATATGATGAAAATTAAGAAGTACGCAGGAGAACAGTTCAGAAGATGCATACCCGCAGGTACGCTGTGCAGGGACCGCGTCCAGACACGCAGATTACCCATTCATGAGGTGCGTACCCCAGTGCACACACTTCAAGGCAGTAAAAG
>APFE031571309.1:52513-164068 GCA_000404065.3 Pinus taeda
ACTTCCAAATGAAACAAGAAAGGATGGGAATCTCTCCTCACAAGCTTCTACAAGGAAGTCCTAATTCCAGCAGCATCTACCCTTTGGAATATTCAGTTTTCAACCTCCCCTCCTCTGGCTCAATGCCTGCATTTATAATGCTCTATAGGAAGTTAATCAGGTCCACCATCAATGGGATAAGCCCCTCTTTGGATGGGGTAGCTCCCCTCTTGATGGGATAAGTTCCTCTTTCATAGGGATACATGAACCATCTGGAGGCATTCAATACATGTCAAACAAGCTTCTAGAAAGCTATAGATTTGACCACAAGTAACTTTTTTAACATGAAACTCGCGCCTTTTGACCTTTACAGGAGTATGCACCCACCCCTTTACATACAGAGTGTGCAAGGACGCAGGTATTGTGAACTTGGGATGCGTACACGCAGGTAAGGATGAGAGAAACTGTGTACCCAGATATAAATATGTTTTTAATGACTTTCTCTCTTTCTTGAAGTTTGACATGGAGAGCAGAGGTATGAGGCTTGCCAAGGAGGATAGTATGACTGTTGATGGAGCCATACTAACTGTAGATAGTCATGGTGACAAATTTTAGTGTAACAGTACTACTTAAATAAGTCAAAACTATTACCTTTTTCTTCTTGGTATGTCTTTCTATCTTGAGAGTTTTAGGAGTGGTAATTCCTACCAATGCATTACAAGATATGGTCAGATCCATTTATTCTTTCTCTGGGGTTATTTCCTAGCATATATCCTCTTATTTTCATGTTTCTTGTTCCTTTTCTTCCTCCTCTTCACAATCTATGTAAATTAATTTCTTCTCGAAACACTTATGACCTTTAGTGTATTTAATATAACTCTAACAAAGACCTTTTGAAATTTTTTCTTCCACTTGTAGTTGTGTCAACATTGTAGGTTGTGGAAAACTAGGAGAAACAACACTTCCATATTTATATTTGTGAGTGATAAACTTCCTTGTTTCCATAATTTTTCTTTCCAACTTGAATGCCTTCTCCAATGAATTAGGTTCCCAAAGGAAAGCCTCATGTTGGATGTGAGCCTTTAAATTCCCTATGGAGACATCAATCCAATGCTCCTTTGGAATATCATGTGCCCTTATTTTTTAGAATTCATCAATGTTCTTTGCCATTGAACTCGTTTTTTTTTAGATTTATCAATTGGCTAAAGAAGGTGTTTCTCTTTATATTCTCATAATGTACGATCATTTCCTTCATAAACATTGGCCAAGTGAAAAGTGAAAAGTGGTTTACGAGGAAAAGGCATTGATACCATACAAACTGATTAGGTTCTAAATCTAAATTTCCAATTTGCACCTTTTGTGTGGGTTGCACATTATGAAGATCAAAATATTGCCCCATTTGTAGTATCCATGTTACCGAATCCTTGCCATCAAGCTTCCTCATATTGATCTTTGGAATATGGTGGGCCTTCAGTCCAATGTTGGAGTATATAAAATTATGATTAACATTTCTTTTATTCTCATCATGAGTTTCATCTAATACTTTTTCACCATTAGGAAGCATTTCTTGTAGCAACTTTGTGAAACCTTCCTTCAAACCTTCCATGTTTGCTTTTAAACCATTCTACAAATCTTCCATGTTGCCTTTCATTTTTGCTTCTATACCATCCATATTACCTCTCATGCAATCCTTCAAACCTTCCATGTCTGATTTTAAACCATTCTTCAAAACATCCATATTTTCTTCCATTTAATTTTTTGTTACTCTTTGTGAGAGCGAAATTTGTTGCACTTGATCTCACAATTTTGATAAATCATGTTGCATTTCTTTCTCTTCTTTATGTGTCATAGAAGAGAATTTTGGTTACTTACTAAGTGTTTCCATTTTTTTGTTTCAAGGAATTTTGAAATAAAACAATGACATCTATGCTTCACTATGCATTTTGAATCACTTCAAATTGATTTTTCAAACAAAATTCATGCAAAATTTAAAAAAGACACACCTTTTTCTTGATTTTTAGGAGCTCAAACTTGAAACGAGTGTAAATTTGTAATTTTGGATCTCCAAGTTCTAAAATTTCTTCCTATCGTATCTCTCTGAGTCGTATTTCCAACCCTATAATTTTGATTGCGATTTGATTCTTCAAGAAATAATTATGCCAAATATCTCATGATGACCTAATTATGGATGGGTGGGGTAAAGCGAAGTTGTACGGGATTCTACGTGTTACCGTTTCAACCTTCAGCCTTTAAATTTCTATACGAAACACTATGGTCCATACAAATTCAACCATGTTTTACAAAATTCAAATCTGATGCCTGAAACGGAAGTTATGATGATTTCCCTATGTCACCTATTGGATACATAATTTTGGATCTCGTAGAAACCCTAACTTCCTCATAGCATACCTCCAAAAAATATTATGATCAAAGATATGAAATTTTGGCACAAATTTCTCTATGATTTCTTATCCACATGGTAAAAATTTCCACTTCGTAAGCCTCACAGAAACAAAGCTATGACGATTTTCCCTAGGTTACCTGTTTGAAACATAATTATGGAGCCTGCAAAAAAACTAACTTCCTTATATCATATATCCAAAAATATAGTGAACCAAGATCTAAAATTTTTATCCAACATTCTCTAGTATTTTAGGTTCTAAAGCCTCATAAAAAAATTTTATAGAAAAAATGCCAAGATGACCTGTTTGAAGAAGCGAAACCCTAGAATCCAAAGCTCTCATACCAAATGCTATGCAACTAGCTCACAAATAGATATATCAACGACCTTAAAATTATCTTCTTCAAGGGGCAAACTTCCTTTACATTACATAAATGAAAATTTCTTGGATGATTGAAATGAAGAAAAATCCTTTCTATATATAAGATTTTATGATTTTAGAATATAATCAGACCTGACATAACAATAATAATGTTAGGGCACAACAATAATGATAGTGGGCTTCTATGGGGCATAATCATAACAATATGGGGACTACATGTGCACAACAATAACAATAAGGGGGTTACACTAACAATAACAATGAGGGAATACACTAGTATTATAGGGACCTAACAAAAAGAGGGAGAAATATGCCTTTTCCTTAATCAAGCAAGCCATTGTTGATACTCTAGCCTTATACAACCAAAATTTGACAAAGATTTATCGTTATACACTCTTTCTTCCTACGTGTCCTTTGGATTTGTGTTAACACAAAAATATGATCAGGGAAGTGAATGACCTATATATTTCATGAGTTATGGATTACAGGGATTAGAAATGAATTATCCTGCAATTGATAAGAAAGCATACATAGTGTACAATGCGGTTAAGAATTTCAGGCCTTACCTCCTAAAAGGCCACACTATTATCTATGTACCCTATCCAGTGGTTAGAATACTCTTTGTATAGCAGGCGTTGGGTGAGAATAGGGTGAACTAGATGACATTATTACAATAATATGAAATAAAACTAGTTTATAGTATCGAAGGCCATGGTCTCTTTCAATTTGCAGAAGAAGTGATGGATTCACCAAAAGAGGATCCTTTTGTGTGGGAACTGGAAATAGAGATGTACAATGTCAAGTGATTTCCTTCTACAAATAGAACTATGTCTTTCTATGTTGACATATGAAAATATTTAAACCATGACGCATTTCCATATCATCTATTGACTAAATAGTAGAGGGAAATACGAATTAAAACTTTATCATGTCAACTTTTGTGCATAGTGTGCATTTTTGGAATCACCATAATGGTGTCCAGCTTAGATGTCTAGATCCTCTAGGTTCATAAATTGTGTTGAGATATCCTCAAAATGGACCAAAATGTGGACAATTTTCAGGTGATACCACTGCTCATAAATTGACGAGGCTTGGTTACTAATAGCCTACATTATTTAAGGATTCTCATGCCTATGTGTGAAAGTGCCTAGTCTATTAAAGTTCTGTTGGTCATGATCATAGGTCAGTCACCCCATTTCTAACCATAGTAATTGAAGAACCATTTCAACATGGGGATTGGATGTTATCAGTGAAATATTTTCTCATTCATCCAAGAAACACCATTATGTCTTAATCACAACTAATTATTTCACTCAGTGGAATGCAATAGTTCTGTTAAGGTGAGTTAATGATTAATAAGTCATCTAGTTTCTTAAATAGAACATAATAGCCAAGTTCAACAATCCAACATCACTTTTCTTTGATAATGCAAGTTATTTTTCTTTATTCAACCTTTATGAATTTGCATTAGAAAATGGTATTTTTTTAATGCATGCATCAAACTATTATTCACAGGGGAACAGTTTGGATGAGTCTAAAAACAATAACCTAATCCATATTATCAAGGAAATTATTTTATTTTAACAAAGAAACTTGCATAATGCTTTGATGAACACATTATGGGTTGACTATGTCACTCTCAAACCCTCTATGAAGACCTCTCATATTTCCTTATATATGGAAAACAAGTTATCCTCCCTCCAAACATATACTTTCGAGCCTTGTATCTTTCCGAAGAATCTCATGGAAAACCATGTCTTCTCAAGCTCAAGGAAGAAAGGCTAAAAAAAAAAGGAAAATTTTTCCATACACCAAAATTAAATGAAGCGTTGATTTGATAAGAATTCCATAGGGCACAAAGATTTTGGTGTGGGAGGCCTAGTAGTGATGTAGGATAAGGGCCACGAAGATAAAGGAAAGCACACCAAATTTGAGTCTCTGTGGATTGGACCTTACACCATTGTTGAAAATATTGGCTACCATTCTTACAAGTTGCAATACTTAGATGAAAGGAATAACCCTGTTCTTATAAATGGTCGATACCTTAAGAATTAATTCTAGTAGCTACCCTAGGTTGTGTTCCTACCTATGTACAATTTTATTTTCTTATCTTGTGTTGTTTATCCCATCGTGTGTTGTGTTCTTTCTAGTTTGTTCGGTTAGTGTATATAAATAAGGCCTTGTGTGAGACTGTATGCATGGAACAAAAGAATGAAATGGAAAAATCAACAGGGATTTTCACAACTGCAACTCTTGCTTATATGCTAATTCTCCTTCTTTATTTGGGGTAAAGTGCCTTAATTTAAGTAATGTCCATATGGATAATACGATACACTCGAGAGTAAAGATGTGGGTAGAACCATGACGCCCAAATCAATTCTAGGATCCTTGTTCCTTAACTTGGTATTGTATCTATTTGGTGTTTCACATTTTAATCCAATAAAGTAGAGAAGAAAAAGAGAAAATCAACGAGTGAATCAATATCAAAGGTATATATAATTATCTTTGAAGGAACGACCTCTTCTACTCTCAATAAGCCAATACTCATCTTCCTAACCAGTAATATAATAAGCTCCTAAGTGCATTTAAATAAAATAAGTAAAATAAAGGGTGAAATAAGAGAAAGGATTCCTATGCAGAGAGGTGAACCAAGTAACTTCGTCAGGGTACTGACCAGGCTTGGTGGAAATAAAGCAATGCTTTTGTTCCCATAGTTACTCTCTGGGGAAATAGAGTAGGTTTGTTGGAAGTGGAAAAACACTAGATATGTAAACTAAGGCTCTGATTATCCTAAACATGCAAATAATTTCTCACCCTTCTCCTAGATTGAAAGGATTGTGATATGGGAAGTTTTGTTGATATGGCGAACTAGCGAAAGAAATACAGAACACTTCATGTATAACTAGGTTAAGTGGGGAAGCAAACGTATTTGGCATGATGAATCAATACTTCTTGAAGGGATAATATATTTGATGAGCATCAACCCTAGACAGAGAAGCTGAAGTTCATCTAGTATGTCACCAAGTTTTGTTGTTTCTATAACACCCTCCAAAAATACAATTATGCTTGGATTTTGGAGCCTACTAACTATCATTTGAATTTTCACTTTTCGTCATCATGTATTGTTTCATTTTTTTTCACATGTTTCAAGTTTCAATGTCCCTTTATAAGTGTCATTAGATCGTCAAGAATAACTATAGTTCACTTTTGCGTCATAATGTACATTCTAGTCATAAAATGACACTTACGTGTGGAAACTACTCATGTTTTTCTTGTTGAACTTGGATACTGTTAGTGAACTAGAATTTTAATGTATATTTCTTTGTTTTTGGTCTTGTTTGAGTTGTAATTATGATTTGATAACAATAATTCTTGATCTTGCTCCTAACTTGTTGTGTTTTTTCATGTATTTTCCTTTCCATACTTAGTTATTTTTCTTACCTTACAACTCCTCTTCTAGGATGGGAAGAGAACCTTGCGCACTTCTAGATCCTAGTTGTGACCCTTCTTGTTAGTTATAATTGTTCCCTACACCATCTTGAGCCTCCTCTCTCACTATTGAGCCATCTTGCTTCTTACTCTTCCTTCCTGTCTCGGTCCTGCCTCTTCATCCTAGTGGAGCACATTGCAAAATTCTAGTTGTCATTGATGCCCCTCCTTGTGACATAGAACTATGACATGTGCCCTCCTTGTGGAATTTTCCTTCCTCTCTGGTGCATGGGATATTCCTATTTAATAGTCCTTGTGGCCTTGTCTCCTAAAATCGTGACATGCGCTCACCCTATCTCCTCCTCTTCTTGAGCTTTATATGGTACAGTCTTTGTGAGAAATAACTTCCGCCCCTGTCTCTTGAAAGTGTCCTCTACACCTAGAAGGTCTCTCTCTAATCTAGATTTAAATAGGAATGCAACAAACTATATAGATAACCGTAAATAAAGAGATACAACAAAAGTAATACTTCATTTCATTAATGTAAGATACTGAAATATGCTTACAAACAGAAATGGAAACAAACTAGCTCAAGCGATAGTAGCTTATCTCTGAGGAGAGATGTGGTGGCTACATGCCTCTGAAATGTCTTACAATGAGGCTCGAAGGCCTATTTAATGTTGAGAAACAATGGAAAACCCTAAACATCTAAAACCCTCACCCTAGGAGATGAAGTGCCAAACTACGGACCCCATTTTTGGGTAAATTGGTACATCAACTTCCTGGGTTCGTAACTTTGGCATACAATCTCCATTTGATGTGCACAATACCTCGTTAGAAAGATCTATAAAAGGAATAAAACTTTGGGAAGGCTCCCAAAAAATGTCATTTATGGCCTCAAAACGGCTCCAGAAGTTCAAGACCTAAAAAAATGCCAAAAATAGTAAATTGTGCTACAAATAAGGAAAGTAAAAGATTGAAAGAAACAATGGTGGGGATCCAAGTGGAATTAGTGGGTGGCCACCAATATCCACCTGTATCATTCCTCTCCCCTTAGGAAGCAATTGTCCCCATTACATTGAGTTCCTCCCTTGAGATGAGGAAACTTCTACTAAACTTGGTCCCTGGTGAGCCACTTGCTCTGGTGAAGGAGTTGGCCTGCTTTGATAATTCAATACAGTTGGATCATCTGCTGGCAAGTGTGCTTGATTTGCATTTCCATGATCTGATCAGTTATAGCTTGTTCCATTCAATCTGTATTTAATTCTATTTGTGTGAGTTGTTTTACAATGTCAGATGTGTCTAGTAATAGTGGAAAGTATGGTAGAAGGTGGTCCACATTTGAGCACTAGGTGCAGGCCAAGGAATGGGGGAATGCTGAGAGAAAATGCATTGTCTTCCATAGCCTTGGTAATGGTGTAAGGAACATATTAGAGTGGTATGAGTTTCCGATAGGCTCCAGTAAGGCATTTATTTTTCAAATGCAACTAGACATTGTTGCCCACCTAAAACTTGTGTGACACCCAATGTTGATCATGTCGTTGTTTTTACTTGGCATTTGATTTCTCTAGAATGCCATGGACCTACTATCAAATATGTTGGATGTGCTGAATGAAGCTATTTTCCTTATCTATTTTGGATTGGACATTAGCAGGATCTGCCTGAGTAGTTGCAAATGGCATGGCCACATCAATGGGACGTAGTGGCTGGAATCCCAAGCCCACCTAAAAAGGGTTGTGGCTAGTCAAGCTATGGAGAGCCCGGTTATAGTTGTGCTAAACATAGGGTAGGCTCTCATCCAATGTGCATAGATGCTTTGATTTGTACATTCACAAAATGTGTACAATCATCCTATTGACAACCTCTATCTGGCCATCATTTTGGGGATGGAAGGTTGTGGACTTAGTGAGTTTGGTATCCAGCATCGACCAGAGACTGGACCAAAATGTACTGAGGAACCTGTTGTGCTAATCTAAGATGATAGACTATGGGATCCCAAAGTGTATCCACACTTGTTCAAAGAAGATTTTAGTAGTGGCTTCTAATGTGATATTCTTCTTACAGGCTGCCATAATGGCCATCTTTGAGAACCTATCGACAACCAAAAAAACATAGTCCATGCTTAGTAGAAGGAAGTCCTAACATGTAATCCATGGAGATGGATTCCCAAGGTTGACTAGGGGTAGGCAATAGAGTATAGAGGCCTTGCTTCTTGATGGTCGGTTTGGCAATGGCACAAGCAATGTAGGATCTGATGTCCTTTTTGATATCCTATCGAAGATTCAGCGAATAGAAATACTTCTACAGTACTCCCACCATTTTCTCAACCCTGAAGTTCCCAGTAGCCCCACTATAGTGTGCCTTCCAAATCATCTTGGCTTGCTCGCTTGAAGGAACACAAAGGTGACCCAGGTGGCATAACATGGCATCTTGGACATGAAAATCTCGAACATGCTAACCTTCCAAGAGTGTTTGGTATGTGTGGCCATATTCTAGGTCACTTTTGTAGAAAAGTGGCCACTCGGAAGTCTCATGCCCACAAGAGTTGAGCATGGTTGTTAACACCATGATCGGTGGTCGACTGAGGAAATCTACAACATTATTGGTGTTGTCGTTATTATACTTGATATTCAAATGGAACTGTTGCAGGTATGTGGAGAACTTCTGATGGCGATTATTTTGCAACTTCCCTTATGTTTGTATGAACTACAGGGGCTGGTTGTCTATGTGGATGATTGTTTCCTGCCCCAAAATGTAATTCTTCCATTGTCAGTAGGCCTTAACAATGGCATACATATCTTTATCATAAGTCGGATACTTCTGTACTGTGTCTGAAAGTGTCTCACTTCGATATGCCAATGGATACCCATGTTGAGTAAGGACTACCCCAATAGCATAGTCAAAGGCATCTATCTCAATCTCAAATGGCTGCTGCAAGTCTGGTAATGTGAGTATTAGTGTCGAGCAGAGGAAATTTTTCAACTCTATGAATGCCTTTTGTTGAGATTCAGACCAAAAGAATTTTCCTTTCACTCCTCCCTTGGTGACTTGACTAAAGGGCCAGCTGATATGAAAAAATCCCAACACGAACCTACGGTAGAAGTTGGCAAGACCTGGAAAGGTGTGGAGATCTGTTAGAGTGGTTGGATATGGCAAATCCGGAATGACTTGGATCTTGGCTAGATCCACATGCACCCCTTGTTCATCAATAATGTATTCTAGATACTGAACTTTTGTCATGCCAAAAGTGCATTTCTCCAAATTGGCACATAACTTTTGTTGCTGAAGTGTTTGGAGAACCTGTCAGATGTGCTGGAGGTGCTCTTCCAAACTCTGGTGGAAGATCAGTATGTCATCCAAGTATACCACTACAAATGAGTTGGTGAATGGTTACAAGATGTCATCCATTAGCCTCATGAAGATTGCAAGAGCATTCTTCAACCCGAAAGGGTTAACCTTGCATTCGAAAAGGCCCTCCTTGGGTTTGAAGGCAGTCTTCCACACATTGCAGTGTTCGATTGGTACCTTGTAATATCATGACTTCAAATCGATCTTGCTGAAATATTTTTCCCCCTTCAGTTGGTCTAGAAGGTCATCAATCCATGGGATTGGGTACCTATTCTAGGCAGTGATCTTGTTTGGCACCCGATAATCAATACAAAGTCTCCAAGTTCCATCCTTCTTCTGTACCAACATGATTTCATAGTTCTTTAGAATGGAGTGCCTATAGATTGGTCCATTCAGTAACAGTGCACCCAAGGTTAGATCAATGGAGTGCTTGACCGGACACCACAGAGGAGCCCCTGCAAGGGAGGTGATTATGTCCTCGTACTCCTCCACGGCCTTGTCCATCTATAGTTGTCATGCAGAGGGGCCCTATCTGGAGGTCATGGCCACCGTTTTCTTCTTTCCTTGAGGTGGTATCATCAGGAAAACAAATTTCCCAATTTTGGAAATGAGCTTACTGCATTGTTTTGTAGTAACCAAAGAGATAGCCATAGGCGGTGCTGTCTCGAGTATCCTGCACAACTTATTTCCCAAAGTAACAATAACAACATGAGGCCTTGACTCATATACAACATGTCACTTCCACGGTATGGTTGGCCTAATAATACATCACAAACATCAAGGGGAGAAACATCACATAATACCTCATCCATGAAGGGGCTGATGTTGTATGGAAGGTGACAATGTTGGCTCATGTGAAGATCTCGTCCTTGGTGAAGCCGCCCAATGGTGTATAGTTGTGGATGTGCTATGGTCGGTAAGTCCAACCACTTCACGACCTCTACCAAAATGAAGTTCTTTTGGCTCTCGTTGTTGAGAATGAACTATAGCAAGGAGCCCTTTACCCAAATCTAGGAGTGGAAGAGGCACTCCCCCTCCTCTGGACCTTTGGATTACTCCTTCTAGATCTTCATGGTGGAAATGGTGGTGTTGGGCTCTGCATTGATAGTCTGCTTCCCTTTGTCATTCCCATTATTAGGTTTTGACTCATAGTCTGAACATGCATCTAATTTTGAATACTTTAGCTCAACCACTAGTGACTACTTGGCTTGACACTCACTTGTGTTGTGAGTGAAGCTCTAATGGAACTCACACTACTTTCCTATGTCCTTCTTTGGCTTCGCGGTGTTGTTCTTTGCTTGCAGATTTGGTAGGTTATCCTGGTCCACCTCACCTCGGCTTTGTCCTTTACTCAGTAGTTTGGTGGCACCTTTCCCTTGCTTCGGATTTACAGATCCAAAGTCTCGCTTCCTTCGTTTAAAATTTAGCTGGATCTTGACACTGTATCGGTATGTTGTGTCGAGTGAGGAGATGTCCTGGATATCCATATCATCCTGGATGTACCTGTGTAGGCAGCCATAGTATTTGAGTACCAAATGCAACTCAAAATCCTTGATACCCAAATTTGTGCAAAGGATATGAAAAATATTGGTAAACTTCGACACATCTTGCTCCCTTCCCTACTGCAGCATAGTCCACTTTATGTATTTATCCTCATAGTTTTTGACAGGTTAGTACTTCTCCTTGATGGCATTCCAGAATGAATTCCAAGTGGGTGTGGCTAAAAGAAATGAGGCCATACTTTCATCCTTCTACTTGCAGTAGGTTTCCAACCAATTGTTGACATGGGGGCTAGCTTTGAGAAGAGCAAAATTAATCTTTTCCTGGCCAGAAAAATCATGAATAGAAAAATAACCTTCTAGTAGATTTAACCATTTATCTATAGTGTCTGCATCTATCTGACCCTCAAATATTGGAATGTCAGAGTTAACTTGTACCTTAAAGGGTGTTTCGATTCCATAGTAGTAGCTGGAAGTAGATGTGTCGCCCTTGGGTAGCCACTGAAGGATCTAGGAAAATTTGTCCATCATCGTGTTCCTTTGTCGCTCGTGGGCCTCTTCAAGCAATATTATGATAGGATCTCCTACCCCCTCATCTTTATTTTCATCCGCCATGGGAGGTTGCCAGGATTTGTGAGGCTGGTCTTGGAAAGGTTCGACCAATTCAAGCCCTAACTCCTTATATCCTGACCTCGTTGGGGACATGCAAACAAAAACAGAGAAAGAGCAGATCGCTCTGATACCACTAGCCTAGATTTAAACAAGAACACAACAAATTATAGAGATAACCATAAATACATAGATACAACAGAAATAATACTTTATTTCATTAATGTAAAATACTAAAATATGGTTACAAATAGAAATGGAAATAAACTAGATTGGGCAATGGTAGCTTATCTCTAAGGAGAGATGTGGCTGTTACATGCCTCTGAACTATCTTGAAATTAGGCTTGAAGGCATATTTATTGTTGAGAAATAATGGAAAACCCTAAACATCCAAAACCCTAACCCTATGAGATGAAGTGCCAAACTATGGGCCCCGTTTTTGGGTAAATTGGTACATCAACTTCTCGAGGTCGTAACTTTGGCATACGATCTCCATTTGACATGCATAATACCTCGTTGGAAATATCTATCTGAGGAATACAACTTTTGGAAGAGAATTGTGGGTCAATTGACACATGTTGCTCCCAGTTGTCCCAAAAATCGTTGTCTAGGGCCTCAAAATGGATCCGGAAGTTCAAGACCCAAAAACTGCCAAAAATAGTAAATTGTGCTACAAATAAGGAAACTGAACAAATGAAAGAAACAATGGTGGGGGTCTAAGTGAAATTTGTAGGTGTCCACCAATATCCACCTGGATCATTCTCTCTCCCCCTTGTGCACTGTTAAGCCATATTCATTACATTGCATGAATCATCATAGAGTAGGAGATTTTCAGGCTAATTCTTGCTTGCCATGAGTGATATGTACATGTAGATGTTCTCGGTAAGCATGGGAATGATATTTGAGGATATATATCAAGAAACACTACCTAAGGAGGCATTGTGAAGACAAAGGCACAAAGGCACCATGAAGTGATAATTGAAGGAATGTTGGATCCTAATCATCAAAGTGACTCATGAAGACTCAATAATCTCTCTAGACCCTCTGGAAGGTAGAAAAAAATTACAATGCAAAGCCTACTACAAGTATTGAAGACATAGTGACAGTTTCATCACTTCTCAAGGAACTTCCTGTTACATGTGTGTAACACCCCACCCCACATTTTCCTACTTTAACATACATACTAGTGTAAACATGAGTTGAGAGTTAATGTGCATGACCCAAATTTCAAGGTGCTATTACGAAAATAGGGTCTAACTTGCCAGCACATGCTATTCATTTTTACAAATGCTTTGTGATGATAGTACTTGTAAGCCATGGATGCATAGTCTGGTCAATATTTACATTAGTTTCATCAGATGTTCATCAACAAGTCTTTCTTCCATCGGATACGTGATCAAACAAACATATATTAGCTCGTGCATCCACATAAAATAATCAAGAGCCTATTAAACCATGAATTAGATCTAGATCAAGAGTACATCGTATAACAATAAACACACCATGCATGTAACATATAATTAACCTGAAATAAAGCCATAAAACTAGTCATGTAAACAATAGTAAATTAGCAATTATTATCATTGATCATGAATAAAGAATAACACATATTAACGTGTGCAAAATACCAACCAATTCAAGGACTTCCACATGCCTCTCGACCATAGATTGGGTTGAACCAAATATTTCTTTCAACTAATCACCCCCATGCCATATTCCAAGCATGAATGTGGAATCTCATGGAATAAACCAAGACAAAAACAACCTAGGCTTGCAGTGGCTAGGCCACTTCAACCCTTAACCATAGTGATTCCACCTCTATGGTCATACATCACTAACATCAACTAGATTGGCCTCTACCCAAGACATTGAGGGCTCCAAGAACTAGTAGCTCAACCCAAACGCTTCCAAGGCTCCAAAGTGTTTGTCCAACCCAACTCTAGGGAACAGCAATTCAACCCACCAAGGTCTTGAGAACATTTGTCCCAACCTAGGCTCTAGCACTAATAACTCAACCCAAGTTGTTCTAGGGCTTCCATAGCATTTGTTCCAACTCACATCCATAAAGAACATGAGCACCAATTAGAAAAAACAACAAGTCGAAAACCACACAACACCATGTCTATCTTAGAAATGGAAATGGAAGGACAAAAACACTATCAATCTAAGAAAATATCCATGCCAATGACAACACATAGCCATAAAATCACAGGCATATACCATGCATCTAGAAATCCATAAGGAAATCACAAATGAAACCTGTTACTTGCAAATTAATCTAGTAGTAGTTGTTAATCCAATTGTTTCCTTGTGCTTTCCTTATTTCTCTAAATCCAAGTGAATACTAGAGTGCTCTGTGCATGCTCTAAGAATTCTCTAAGTGTGAAAAAGCGTGAGAGAATGAGATAATGAAAAGAGAGCTCTAAAACTAAAATAACAAATGATTGTGAACTCATCCTTAGAAGATTTTTTATCATGAAGGCCTTTATTTTCTTCATTTCCTTCATTTTTCCTCTAATTTCCATAGCATGAAAATGTGTGTCTCTTCACCTTCCTTTTCTCCTATTTTCCCTTATTTTCATAAATAAATTTCAATTATTTCTACTGTTATAGCCTAGATTGACCTCAGGCTGAGGAGAGGCAATCTTAGGATAACCACAAACCAAGCTTAACCTGGTAGCTAGCCCTACCAGTTCAGAAGAGGGCTCTCTCCTTGTCAATCTCAGTTGATATGACTAAATCAAATATGGATTTTACACTAGGTATAGTAGTTGTAGGGTTTTTTGGTTGATTTTGATGGTTTTGTTGCTAGATCAAATGGAGCAAGCAACTTTGGGTCTGGGAAATCAAGTCAGAATTGTAGGGTGTTATGTGCGGCGAGGTAGGTAGGTGTTTTGGCACTTGGAATTGAGTGAGATGGTAGCTCCAATACTGGTGAGGCGTTGAGGAGGGCATGCAAGGATCATCAGTCCTCTTTAGACAGTTGAAAACAACAAAAACTAAATGTATTCCCAAGGCAGAGCATTGTTGCCAATGTATTCCACCTATCTATCTTGATTTCATTTAGTTAAGAAGAATGAAATAGATTTAGTCACATATAACACATAATAAAAAATAATGAAAGAAGGAGAAACAATGCTAAAACACACTACCACAAGAATCCCACAAAAGTAGCTGCAAATCCTAGTTTATTTCCTTACCAAACTGTTGTAGAGATTTACAATGTAGCCCAAAGCATCCACAAGAGTCCAACCTTTGCTAATAACTGAAAAATACATAATATATACATCAAACCACCTATGCTAGCCATCAGGGGTCAAATCCATCAGAAGAGGGGTGGTTTCAATCATTTCTAAACTAGGAACAAGAAAACAAGAAGTGGAACAACTTGCCTCTATAACCATGGAAACTGACTCATTTACCCCTCAAATACCTCAAAATGATGAATCTACCCTCTAAGGTCCTTTTGCAATTAAATTCACATATCATAGCATCATTTACAATCATAAATGTATCCATGATTACAAAAAAAGTTGATTTCTGAAATAACTAGGCGAAAATTGGATTTTTGAGCAAAATTGGGAAAATTTATCCTATGTGCAGTGCCATTGTTCCTATGCAAAATGTTGCTTTAGACCCAATTTTGGAGGCCTTCCCCTTAGCCAAATTGAGCCTAAGACATCTCATTGGAAAGGACATCCTCTATAGTTTTTGAAAAATCTTTAATTTTCGCATTTGGAGGTCATTTTCTGCATCAAATGTGCAATCTCCCAAGGCTTCTTCCTGTGTGTCCCAAAAGAGGAAGAGAGGTCATTATTTTATGGTTTTTTGACCTTTAGGTGACCAAGACTAGCTCCAAATTTGCTGAAACTTTCAGGGATTGATACTCTCATCATGCAGAATATTAATATGCAAGCCATTTCTCCAAAAAAGTGTCCCATTAAAAATCTTAGAGCCAATGGCATTGCGTACCTATGTCAAATTCCTGTGTTGCAAAATTTATATTTTGAAAATTGCAAAATATTACCAATTTTTTTCCAAAATTGGCACAAGGCACCCTCATCCACTGCTTTGGTGTGCTAATGAGGCATTATCTAGGATTTATAACTTGTCTTGCTCCCTTTTTCTTCTTAAGACCAAACTAACAAAATTTATCCTATGCCCAGCGCCACTGTTCCTATGCACAGCGACGCTTCTGACCCAGATTTGGAGGTCTTCCTGGTGTCCAAATTGGAAGTGTAATAGCTCTATGGAAATATTATCGAATCTACTTTCTAGAACATCTTGAATGTTCCAATGCGGAGTTCATTTCCCCTGTCAAAAGTGCAATCTCCCAAGAGTGTTCAAAATGTGCAGAATGAGGCTGCCAAAATGCAGAGTGTTGTTGTAGTCAACCTTTGAAGGTCTTCCTCAACTCCAAATTGAGCTTGTCATAGCTCATTGGAAATATATTTGTGTCTAGTTATCATGTGACTCAACAAGAAAGTCATTTGGCCAAGCAATCTAGGATAAATATTTATTTTCCCAAGGTCACTCCAAAAGTGCATTAACTCTCCTAAGGCAACTTGTATTTTTGACATTTCTCTAAAATCATGACATATGTGTAAGAAGTGAAGCGGGTTTTTCTTCTTGGGTCAATGATGGGAAAAAACCTCTCTCACTTTTGTCAACTTCATCTTCTATTTCTTATAAGCATAATTTTATTAAAACCTATCTCGATGTGTGGAACAGGGGATTTGTAGAAATGAAGGGAAATGAAGGGGATAAGTGGCTTTTGAATTATTGAGAAAATTTTGGGAAGTAGGGAGGGATGCTAGGAAGAAGGGGAAAGTGAAATTCCAAAGGTTGAGTGAGGGGAGGGGTCCAAAATGGCAAAACATAGACCTAGCCTAGCAAATTGTCAAATTGTAGCAATAAGCTAGGGTTTGTGGGAAAATGATGAATTTGAGGGATATCAGTGGTAAGAAGTTCTTAAGAAGGTATATTAATGGTATGAGCATCACGATACAAGTTTTGTTGATGATTTTACCAACCAATAAAAATTACCTTCAAAACCTTAGGAGAGGGAAATGAGCCTTACCTAAGCACAACTAAAGCATGAACAAGGTGTAAAATGACCCATTGGAACCTCAAATGAGGATGAAAGCTTTTTTGAATGATGTTACACTTAGCTAAATGGTGACATGGACTGATAGTAAGAAAATTTTGAAAGGAGTGAAAACAAATACTAGACCTAGTACCTAGTGACCAAACTTTACTTGAAGACTCACTGAAATGATAAAATTTGACGTTGACACCCGAAAATCACTTTGTAAGAGCATGTTTGATCGCTAGAGGAAGGTTTCAAAGACTGAAACTAACATCTACTTTTCCTTTTCTAATTCCTTTGCCAATTTTATTAGCCGTAAGTAAACCGAAAGTGACACACACTAGGATGTTTTTCCCACCATTCAACTTGGAATATGTTTCCCATGACATTTGTCTTATACTTTTATTTATATGGAAACTAAACCAGGTGTTGTTACAAAGTAATCCACAATGGGGGGAACATTTTACTCGGTGTTCTATGATAGATGTGACCAAAAAACCGTTGAAAATAAAACATACTACTTATGGAGATTTATAACCCATTTCATTGCATTATTTACATTGACCACTACTAAAAAAATGACATTCATATTGTTTATTGGAGCTTTATGGAACAACTTATTACAATATTTACAAGCATAAACACATACATATGTTGGGTTGTGTTATATTCTTTCCACGACTAGCCCATGTAGTTAACCCGGGTATTAGAGGGGGGGCAGAGCGTCCCCTTCATTGTGTTGATTGCGTAGTGGGGGGGGGGTCACAGGGGGTTTGAGGAGTGTAGGTAATCCCACTTTATGGGGTCCAAAATTTTTCCTTTGGAACCCATGTTAGGTTGGGCAGACCCACCTATGTTTTTGTGCATGATTTTTGCACATGTTTTTTGGATGTGATGGTTTTTAGTCCATGGTATTGGATGCTTCGGCATGTATAAATATGTATTATAACATTGAAAGGAACATAATGAAAAATCAATTTGGTAGTCCCGATTTTGGGATCCAGGGGAAAATCTCTGTTTATAGGTTTTTTATGTGTTATGCTCTTGTATTGTTTATTTTTTGTGTTTTAGAATTCATATGCAGGTAATTTATGTATGGGGTTATAACCTACAACATACTCATACACATTTTCTTCAACCAAAAAATATTCATACTATTTATGGAGCTTTATAACCAAAAATCGATATAGTATTTACAATAATATACACATATACATATGCATCTTTTATTTAACCAACAAATAAAAGGATATGATTCTCACAATAACAACAATGAAATCTAGAGGCTTACACCTCCACACTCAAATTAGTATCATGATTCACCTCCTTCCTTGGAATTCTAGAATCCATTGTCATAGTCAAACCTATATCCAATGTCTAGCACTACAATTCTATTAGTGAATAGTTACCGGCTCATTATTCAAGTGCACTTTTTAATGTGTTGTTGATTCCATCCGGAAATTCTAATGACAAAAAAGAAAAAAAATCAGCAACCTTCCCTTCACTACTACACAGTCCCTTGGGTAATCTAGTCACCCACTTCCATGCAGTCAAACACCTTCCAAGTTCTGCTAGCATCCCTTTCTCAACAACACATTCCCTCGGGAGATCCATCCCTTCGAAAGGTTTCCTCACATGGGAAGGTCAAAAAACCAAGGCATATCCCTACATCAAAACCATCATACTAGTCATAGCATGCTCATGGAAATCAATGGACACTATTGGGTACTAGTGTCCCACAATGGCCCTTCTCCTAAAGTGTTGTATCAACATATTATTAAATGTTCCAATTCCTTTCATTGTTGTCTCTAAGATTCTTATAATTAGTTTCAACCTCCCAAACTAGGAATTTCCATTTTTCCTATACCAAGCACATAATTTCCATTAGAATCAAAAGGAATTGAAATAAATTCAAATCAAGCCTCATTGGTAGCTTTTTAATAAGTTATCCTATTTAGGTCATGTCACAACAGGTCAAACTAACTCTTTTATCAAATCATCATGTATAAACATATCACATCTGATTAGCTCAAATGCAACCATCATAAGAAGAACCATAGATCACATGCATAATTAAAGATGAAATAAAATATTTGATACTTATCTTTCAATTGGTTATTTTCTTCTACCTTTGTCCTTTATCCTTTTCTTACACACATTGAATCGTTTTTCAAACCCAAGAAGCAACAATGCCTTCTCTTCTTATCAAACATATGTACACATACGCATAGTGTATATCACAACACATACACATAGTGTACATCAGAACACATACACCCAAACATGGTGTACCAAACAATACATACACCTACACCTGTGTACGACACAACACATACATCTACACCCAATGTATAAAACAATACATAGACCTACATCCCGATTTACAAGACAACATAACATCATGTGTACATCATGTACATAGTTGCACATGTACCACATGTACATAGCACCACATGTTCAACATGTACACAACACCACGTATACACAAAACCACATGTACACAACACTACATGTACTTAGCAATAGTGCTGCACATCTGGAGACCACACTATCTATACCAAGAAACATTGCTTCTAATGTATTTCCACTATCCATGCTTGTCCCAGAATGTCATAGATCACACTTCTTTCATTCCATTCATGTATCCCTCATCAAAACCTGTCCATAACATAAGCATAGGCATAGTGTAAGAACATAATATCAATTCATATCCATGTGATATTAACATCATAGAGTTGTGAGGGCTACTCTTCCCACTTGATTCCTCATAAAACTAGGAACGGCTTCATGCCATTCACTCGCATAAGAAATCATTTCTCCATAAGAATGATCCTTGATGACCCTTTCATACAACGACATACATACATACATGTCAACATATATAGACATTGGCATGATCATGATCGCAACACGATTAACAATTCTCATAATTTCAAGCTTAAGAGAACTCCTTTTATCCATGAAACGCATGCACAACACTAAGAACAAGAGACAAGGCATCTAATACATCAAATCCATTCAGCTTACCTTGAATGTTTACCTTTATTATGATTTTCGTATATATTTACCCCAACGGACGCAACCATCCCAACTGGTTATCATGTTCTTTCCTTCAACTACCCTTTATTCATGCAATAGGATTCATCTAAGTCTTTCATTACCTATTGGGTACCACACAGTTCTCCCCGAGCTCCATTTACTTTCATATTTCCCAACTAATTCCAAAGACTCTCAAAACATAAAAAGAAAGGACAAAAGGAAAATCAGAAGAAAACCATGGAAAACAAACAACAAATAACATCAAAAACAAAGTGGTATCTCCATACATTAGACACAATCAAAACTGCAAATCAAGCACAAACAAATATAAAAAAAAAAAAACTGAAAGTGCAATACTTACAATAGATGCCACAACTCATGTCCTATGGTTTCCTAGTGCTTCCAAGGATTCATGAGTGAAAACTTAGCCCGAGGCTAATTTAAGATGTATGGAAGTCTCTTTTCCCATTTGTTTCCTTACATCATACTACCATAAACACACAACTCTCAGTGCATAAATAAACATAACAATATACCGATTACCTTACCTTATTGTGTCAAGCACACTCCCTTATAAGTGAACACATGCATATATCATCTCTCAAGTGACTCTAATGCCCTAATGAATCCAACCGTAATTGGAAGCTAAGTATTATGCATGTCAAATACATGTTCATGAATATAGCACATATCCACTAATGTCAAACAAAATCAAGGTTAAGAAGACTTCGTGTATTCATGTAAAGTAGTCATTCATTTGAAATTACGGTTTCCAAACATATCAAAAGTAT
Organism: Pinus taeda; assembly: GCA_000404065.3. NCBI lineage: Eukaryota > Viridiplantae > Streptophyta > Pinopsida > Pinales > Pinaceae > Pinus > Pinus taeda. Next base: position 73,080 of record APFE031571309.1, read on the forward strand.
TTCTCACCCAATTCTTTTCTTTTACCTTCTTACATTGTTGCAATTGAGTCTTATTATGTGCTTTCACGTTCACCCATATGTTAGTTATATAAACAAATCAACTATTATCTTGTCATGGTAATACCAAGCATGTTTTCCTTGCAACTATTCACACATATGAGTCATGTGTACTAAAGATCAAGACATCGTGTCTATTAATTTTAAATCAACCTTTACCAAGATTAACATCCCTGTCATACTCAACTCATAGTCATTACTCATAATATTACAATGAGAACCCACTTGCACTCAAGTACCTATCAGTTGTCTAAAAACATATTGTTTTAGTAAAACCATATTAAAAAAATATTATTCCTTCATCCAATATTATAGACACATACTCATATCATGAAATTAATCAAACATTCAAACAACCTATAAACATAACTCCTTACTATCCATGGTCTACACTAAGGTAGAAGGAGGAAGCTACTATAATGGCCTAATATCTAATGTTGAACTATGGAAATGGGATCTCCAAATCCCTACTAAACGTAATCACACGTTCCACAACTTGATTTTTCTTTTCTCATACATTTTGTATAGGATTAAATAAAAAACATAGCACTTATTCAACTTGTAGCATACTAACTGAAAACATGCCACATAATCGTGCCACTTTTCCATTTCCTTACTTGCAACTTTTCAAATTCCTTTCATGCAACCTTTCAAATTCCTTGCATGCAAATTTTCAAATTCTTAGCATGCAAAAGGGAATAGACCAACTACATCCATATTATCATACTACTATAGCACCCTCATCTCACATATACCCAAGTAACCAGCCAACCAAACTAAATATGAGACAAGAGGCCACTATAATGGGATTCAACCTCGTAGATGACCTTAAGGAAGTGGAATTGATAGAAACACACCATACAGACCCTCCACACCATTAACAAAACTCCCAAGAGCCATCCTAACCCCTAATACCAACTAAAATTTTAGACCATTAAACCCCCAGACGCTCCCTTGATATGGGCATGCATACGTCCAAGAGGCTTTGGATGCCCCACAACATGGGTATGCATGCATCTAGGGAATTTTCTTTCGAGTGTTGTGGCTTCATCTCCAAGATTTGAGCCAAATTTTTAGGCCTAGAGCCCAGATCACTGCCCAGAACTCAATGACACTTTCAAAAATGAACTTACACAACATAACAATGATGCATTTACAAAAACAAGGACAAGGTCTAGACTGTACCCCTACTAGCCATGGCAAACATTTCATCAAACATGTCACAAATATGGAATCTCTAGGTATAAAAGACATATCTGAGAAAATGGGTATCAAGCTTATCTAAGAATCGCTAAGAAGCATTGTTTATTTATATCAGTATATGCATTATCATCTGTTAAGTCATAAATACATTATTCATTAATTTTTGAATCAAAACATGAGGAGATCCCTACATCATCATTGTCATAAAACATTCTTCTAACCAACATAATAACAATAGAAATATCAAGGATACATCAACCATAGAATCCATATATAAACTAGTACATTTACACAAAATATCTCAAGGAAAGAACCTCTTATTAATGAATGAAAAATCAAACCTGTGATGGGACTACCACATTCCACCCAACCATAGAGTGACTGATCCAATTCTCTCTTCATCCATTCACCCCCATGCCATATTCCAAGCATGAATGTGGGACTCAAATAAAAAGAACCAACCAGAGTATCCCAAGGCTAAACCACCTCACCCTCATCAATAGAATGTAGGATTTACCACAATGCACACTGGATCATTAGGAAAAAACTAATAAACTCGTAATAACATGATTCACCATTATCTCCACAAGATGACTTGGCCAAAAAAAGCATGGATTCCATCGGATTTCTCCAACAACACCATGACAAATTTTCCTGTCTCCTAGTCTCTTGGGCTTTACCGTAATCTACAGTTCGATCGAGGGATCACTAGGCCCTAAACCGAGACTCGATCCTCTATACTTTACTGTATAGACCTACATTCACTGGCAAGGATACCTAGGCCTAATCAAGGGAAACCACCTCTAGGGTTCACTTTATATCCCACAATTAACTAATTGAGGATTCCTAGGCCCACCGAGACAACACAAAATCAGACATTACTGCAACCCACAATATAGTTCAGGGGTTATTAGACCTTGTGTTCTATTATTAAAATATCCACCTCACTTATCTTCGAAGACATCTAGAAATCAATCTCAACCAAAACATGCAAACCCCATCACATGATGGCTAATCAGAAATGGCAAGGATAGGCTAAAAATACTACCACACCTGGAAAAACCCATGCTATAACAACAAAGAACCACATGGAATACCATGCATACAAACTCTAGCAATGAAAACACATGTGCAAATGGATACCTCAAAATAATACTATTATAGTGGCTTGAATCTACTCTTCCTTTATTTCTCATTCCTTCCTCTTGCCTTCTTTGACTTTCTTGATCCAATGCCAAAGTGCTCCAAGAAAATTATAAGTGTCCAAGAGTGTGAGGGAGAGAGAGATAATAATGGCAGAGCTCCAACCTAAACTGACAAAAGGTACCAACTAATACTCATAATCCTTTTTATCAATTAGGCATCTATTTTTTCATTTTAAATTATTTTCCTTCATTTTCCTCCTTAGATGCAACCTATGATCTTTCACCTTCCTTTTCTCCTATTTTCCACTTTTTTTGTAAAAACATGTGCCAGAAATTCCATTTTCCTTTCCAAATCCTTAGCCACTATCTTTTCCAATTTCCTTAGCCATAATAAACCAATGACACACCCACACTAGGATTCCTTGCCCAACTTTAGGCTTCGAATAAATGTCCCATCAACCGTGGTTATTATTTTTTCCTTAATTAACTTTTATTACATAGAATTTTTCACTAGCTATGTTACAAATCCCTCCTCCATGGGGGACACCATCCTCATTGTTCAACCACACCTATACCACAACAAAACCACTGAAAAGAAAACATAATTCCCATGGAGCTTTATAATATAACTCGATGCAGTATTTACAACGATCACTCTACTGAAAATAAAGCCAACATGACAACTATAATGACATGACACCCATCCCACTTATTGGATCTTTATAACATAACTCATGGCACTATTTACATCCATATACATATGTACATATATCAAAACATCACACCAAAACATAATCCAAAACATATACCAAACGTCATCCCAAAACTGCTTTGCCTCAATCGAAACAAAATGAAGGATACATAGCCCACATTTGGTTTGTCATTTTCTATGTAGCTTCATCAGGCTCAAAGGGCTTCCATTGCACTCTAACCTAGACAATTTGTCACTTATGGAGCATGAGCATCTTTGTCTACAATATATACTGAGGCTCTAGCTGGAATTCTCCATCTAGCTCCACCTGCAATACAAACCAGTCAATCACATGATTAACATCTTTAACATACTTCTTAAGAAATGACACATGGAAAACATCACGTAATTTCACTATCAGAGGTAGTGCAAGTTCATAGGATATTAGACCAATCCTCTCAATATTCCTGAGAGGTCTATGAAATTGTGGTCCAAGCTTGGCACATGATCCAATCTGTAAGGAGCTCTTCTTCAGTTTGATGCAAAAGTACACATGTTCCCCAAAATGGAACTCCTTGAAAAACCTATTCTGATCTGCATATCTCTTCTTAATATCTTGTGCTACTTTCAAATTGTTCTTTATTACCTATATTTCATATTCCATGTCTACCAACGTGTTCGGATAAATATCCTGTTAGCCAGATCACTCCAACTAATGGGGGTATTGCAACTCCACCCATACAATGCCTCAAATGGACTCATATTGAAAGTTTCCTAATACCCATTGTTGTAAGTAAACTCTACAAGTGGATGATATTATTCCAACTTTCATTGTTGATGCATCACGCACATCCTCAACGTGTTCTCCAATATTCAGTTGACCCGCTCATTCTGTCCATCTGTCTGTGGATGATAAGTTGTACAGAAGGCCAACTCTGTGCCCAAACCTACAAATAACTCCTTCCATAACTTGGAACCGAACTTTTCATCCCTATCTAACATAATATTCTTTGGAACACCATGAAACCTAATCACATCTCTAATGAATACCTTTGCTACATCGCTAGTTGAGAATGTATACTTCACTGTAATGAAGTGTGCAACATTTATCAACCTGTCCACAAAAGCCATGATGGAATCATTCTATCTAACTATCCTCAATAAACCTCTAATAAATTCCATGGAAATGACCTCCCATTTCCATTCTCAAATTGCAAGTGGCTATAGTAGTCCACCTAGATGCTTACCTTATACCTTCACCTGCTGGAAATCCAAACATCTAGCCATAGAATTTGCTACAACTTTCTTCAGATTTGGCCAATAATAAGACTTCTTCACTGCAGTCAATTTCTCATGATAGCCTCAGTGACGTGAATATGGTTTCGTGTGAAACTCCCTCAAGATCACATTCTTGATCTCACTATTGTGAGGCACAAATATATTGTCTCTAAACCTCACCAATCCATATGTTGTAACATAATAATACACATCTTATGCACCTGCAACATACTTGTACTACTACATGTACCACTACCTGGACCTGTACTTGTACTCTACTACAACCTGTGCACAATCTCCATATAGTTGTTATCCTATTGATTGGCATATAAGATCCTATATTGTAAGCCTATCCCATAAGAGCTCAGAGTTGTTATATGATTCACTTGTATTTTCCTACTGAGTGCATCTCCAACCCTGTTCTCCTTTCCTTCGATGTATCTGATTTCAAAATCAAACTCACTAAGTGTGGCCAATCATCTAGCTTGCCTAGTGTTCATATTCGGCTTGTCAAATAGAAACATCAACCCACTATGATCACTCATCAATACAAACCACCTACCAAGAATATAGTTCCTCGACATCCTCAATGCATGTATGATCACTACTAGCTCAAGTTCATGCATCGAATAGTTTTGCTCATGCTCCTTTAGTTTATGTGACTCATGGCACACTACCTGTCCTTCTTGCATAACGACTACACCAAGTACTCTCTTGCAAGAATTCGTACATACTACAAATTCGTTTCCTGGATCTACGATATTTAACACTGGTGCATGTGTCAGCAACTACTTAAGCTTCTCATAACTAGCCTCACACTCCTCTTCCCATTCAAACCTCTTACCTTTCCTCTACAATTATGTGATAGGATAAGAAATTTACAATAATTTCTTGATGGAACTCCTGTAATAACATGTCAATCCCATGAAGGATCTCACCTCAACTACATTCCTATGAGTTGCCCACTCCATGATAGCTCTTATCTTTTATGGATCCACTGTTATTCCCTCCCTATAGACAACATGTCCCAAGTAATGTACCTTAGTGTGAAAGAAATTGTACTTGCTGAGCTTGGCATACAACTGATGCTCTCTCAATAATCTCAACACTACTACTAAGTGCTCTACATGCTCTTCCTCATTTTTAGAATATACCAATATATAATCAATGAATATAATAACAAACTTGTCAATATAGGGACACACCACACTATTCATAAAAAACATAAAGGTAGTTGGAGAATTAGTCAAAATGAATGGGACTACAACAAGATCATAATGCCTATATCCGGTCTAGAAGGTTTTCTTGTAAATATCTTCTTCCTTGGTGTCTACCTGATGGTATCCTGATCTTAATTCAACCTTCGAGAACACTTTTGCTCCCTTGAGATGATCAAACAAGTCATCAATCCTTGCTAATGGATACATGTTCTTGATGGTAACATTGTTCAACTTATTGTAGTCAATACACAAGTTCAGAGTACCATCCTTGTTCTTTACAAACAATATCGGCGCACCTCAAGGTGATACACTTGGCCTAATGTATCCCTTGTCAAGCATCTCTTTCAGTTGCAAGTTTAACTCTACCAACTCAGATGTGGTCATCCTGTAAGGTGCTTTTGATGTTGAAGCTTCCCCTAGCACTAACTCAATAGAAAATTCTAATTCCTTCTGGGGTGGAAACTCTGAAATATTTGTAGGAAATGCATCCTGCAACTTCTGTAGAACTTGGTAATTATTGAAAACATTTGTATCCTGAACTTCCTTACCTTGGTCACTAGAGATATGCACTGCAAATATCACACACCCTTTCCTATGACTATGCTTGTCTTCTATAACTGTTACCATCCTAACTGATGTGGATTTCTTCTTTCCTTATAAGACTATTAGTTCCCCATTGTCATCCAAGCACAGAGCGGATTTGTCATAACAATCCACCTTGGTCTTGTGAAGATATATCCAACCCATACCCAATAGCATATTATATGATCTCAATGGTAATACATTAAGATGTGTTGTAGTAGGCATATCATTCAAATCAAATGCACAAGATCCTATCCAATGATGAACCCACTTATTTATACCTGTAGCCAATTGTACTAACCAATATTTTGCATGCATTTCTTTATTCAAACCACACTTATCAACTAAGTCAGGACTAACATAACAATAATTAAATCCAAGGTCCACCAAAATAGAAACAACTTGCTCGCAAATCTTACCATCCATTGCAATGATAGATGCCTGATGGTCTGCCTCTTTTCCGTCCAGTGATGCATATATACAAGGAACACTCTTGGACTATAGATCTGAGGCATACCACCCTAAGGACAATCTCTCTTAAAGTGTTCATTACTCCATGCCCAACACTACAATTGTCGAGTACCATCACCTCTACGTTGTTGTTGTGACCTAGGTCCTTTTCTAGTTGTATTGAGCTTCTTCTATGGTGCCACATTTTCTTTCTCTTCTACATTCTGAGGACTTGCACTTTTCAGTTTCCATTTACCCTTACATTTATCCTTATCCTTCCCTTTCCATCCTTGTTGAGATTCTTTCTTACACTTTGACTATTCATAGAAATACTTCAATTTCCCAATAACATCCTCAAGTGACTGAGGCTCATCATACTCAATCCGATATATAAATGATAATGGAAATACATTGACAAATCATGGAACTTTAGTTTTCTCGTCTTTAAGATACGGTTCATACCTCAATAGGTCTGGGAACTTAGTCATGTACTCTTCATCTATCATTGATCCCATATTTATCTCATAGAATTCTTTGGCCTTACTATCGTAGTACCTTTATGATAAGTACTTCTTCTTGAAATGCCTCTTGAAATCATGCCAATTCAAGTCCTCAATCCTGATTTGCCTAACCCACTTCACATCTTCCCACTAGATATCTACTTTACCTTTTAGGCTAAAGATACAAATTTTGACCTTCATGTTTTTTGTGCACTCATGCAACTCAAAGAACTTGTTCATCCAAAGTATCCAATCCTCTACATATTTTGGTTTCTTCAAGTCTCCATCAAAATTAGGTGGCTTTGATTTCCTAAACTCATCTGGAAAGTATCCTCTATCAATCCTCTTGTAAGGATGATAACGATGATGATCATGGTTCCGATTAGAACTAAAACTAGAATAATACATGTATCCATCACCTCTCCTATCGGGAGTATCCAATAGTCTGCCATCTCTAACAATGTCATCTCTATATGACATGTGACAACCATGAGACCTTCTTATGATACCAACTCACAAAAAAGATAGAAAATATAGATAAAGGCCTTAGAATTCAGCCTCTTCGAGGGGGCAACCTCCCTTACATTACATAAATGGACAATTCTTCGATGATACAAATAACAATACCTCCTTTCTATATATAGGAGTCTAAAGGGTCATAATATAATAGCTGACATAAAAATAATAATGTAAGGGCACAATAATAACAATATGGGGACTACATGGACACAACAATATAATAAGGGGGTTGAACTAATAAAAATAAGGGGTTACACTAGTAGTATAGAGACCTAACAGAGCTATTGCCATATGCCTCATTAGTTATGTCCTCTTATCCATGGGTGATCTAAAGTGGCCCTTGTCACTGCAATTTAATAAACTCATAAGGAGTATTGCATTAACCTTTGCTTGTTTCTCTTGTGCCTACATGATTTTTTCATTGTCATCCTTACCACTCCTTATTTCTTCCTTCAAGTTTCTCAATATGCCTACTAAATCAGAAGAGTGCCCAACACCACACTACTCATCTGATTCATAGGGAGAATCTCCCTAGTCTACCATCTTGCTAGTCATTTATGGTCTCTTTCCTACAAGGAATATTATGCCAACTAAACCAAATCACAATAAACTAGCATACCTTAGAAAAATTGTGGGAGGATATCTCATCTACAAGATTATCAAAATCAACATAATACATGTGTAAAATAATCATGACAACATATATACATTTAAGACATAAGCATATAACCATGTAACCATCATTCTAGCTAGAGTCCAGTCATTAATGCATGAATATATAAACTACACAAACCATGACCTCATGCATGACAAAAATAACCATACCAATGCACATTTTACAACATGTAAGCCTTGGCACACAAAGAAAGGCATAACCAATCATACACTCATGATGACACACTTAACAAAAATCAATGTCCTCTTTCACATGGCAACATAACTGCAACCATGGCCAACACCATGAATATGCAACAAGAATATATACCACAAGGATGATTAACACATGTGCAACCGAGATGAATGCATGACCATCACACACTGCCCATTCAGATGGTGTGAACCATTCTCTGATACCACTCTATAACACCCTCATCCCACATCTACCCATGTAACCATCCAACCAAGGTAAATATGTGACACAATGCCACTATAATGGGATTCAACCTCATGGGTGACCTTAAGGAAGTGGAATTGATGGAAACACACCATACATACCTTCCACACTAGCAACATAACTCCCTGGAGCCATCCTAAACACTCAAGTAACCAACCCCTGAGACCAAATAAAGTTTTAGACAATTAAACCCCCAGACACTCAGTTGAAATGGGCATGCATGCATCAAGGAGGCTCTTGACGCTCCCACGACATGGGTATACATGTGTCTAGGGAATTCTCTACCTAGTGTTGTGCCTGTGTCTCTAGGACTTGAGCCAATTTTTCAAGCGTAGATCCCAGTCCACTACCCAGAACTCAATGACACCTTTGGAAATGAATTTACACAACATAACAATGATTCATTTTAAAAAACAAGGAAAAGGTCTAGACTAGACCCCTACTAGCCATGATAGGCATTTCATCAAACATGTCACAAATATGTAAACTATAGGTGTAAACAATAGATCTAAACATATGGGTCTCATAATTATCTGAGAATCACTAAGAAGCATTGTTCCCTGATATCATTAGATGCATTATCATCTAGTAGGTCATAGCTACATTATTCATTCATTTCCAAATCAAAACATGAGGAGAGCCATGCATCATCATTGTCATAAAACATGCTCATAACCAGCATAATAACAACATAAATATCAAGGATATACCAACCATAGAATCCACATATAAACCATTACATTTAAACATAATATGTCAAGGAAAGAACCTCTTATTAATGAATTCAAAATCCAACTAGGGATGGGACTACCATGTTCCACCTGATCATAGAATGGCTAGCCAATTATCTCTTCATCCATTCACCACCGTGCCATATTCCAAGCATGAATGTGGAACTTAAAAAAAAAAGAACTAACCTAGGCATCCCAAGGCTAAACCACCTCACCCTCATCAATGGAAGCAGGGTTTACTAGAATCCACACTGAATCACTAGGCCAAAATAATAAACATGTAATAACCAGGTTTACCATGATCCCCACCAGATCACTATGCCAAAACAAGCTTGGATGCCACCAGATTTCTCCACCTACACCATGAGGAATTTTCTTGTCTCCTAGTCTCTCAGGCTTTACCGTAATCCACAGTCTGATCTAGAGATCACTAGGCCCTAAATCGAGACTTCGCCCTCTACGCTTTACCATACATCCTGCCATTCATCTTTAAGGACTCCTAAGCCTAATCAAGGGAAACCACCTCAAGGCTTTACCATATATCCCATGATTAACCTATCGAGGATTCCTAGGCCCACTGAGGCAACACAAAATATTTCTTTATAGAAACCCATAGTCAAGTACAGGGGTTACGAGGCCATGTGTTCTATTATTCATAGATACAACTCATTCAACTTCAAATCCATCCAACAGTGCAACTCATCTAAAACATGTGAACCCCATCACACCACGGTTATCTAGAAATGGCAAGGAAAGGATGAAAACATTGTCACTTCTATCCAAACCCATGTCATAACAACAAAGAACCACATGCAATACCATGCACGTCAAATATGGCAAAGAAAACACACATGCAAATGGATACCTACAAAGAAAGCTAATGTAGTTTCTTGATATTGCTCTTCCTTGCTTGCTCCTTCCTTCCTCTTTCCTTCTTTTCCTTTCTTGATCCAATGCCAAAATTCTCCTATAAAACTCTAAGTGTCAAATATTGACAGAGAGAGAGAGAGAACAATGAGAGAGCTCCAAAACCCAACTTACAAAAGGTACCCATTGATCCTGAAAAGCCATTTTATCAATTAGGCCTCTATTTACATCATTTTCCATTATTTTCCTTGATTTTCCTCCTCACATGCAACCTGTAACCTTTCACCTTCCTTTTCTACTAATTTCCATTATTTCCATAAATGAATGTGCCAAAAATGCCATTGGGCCTTTCCAAAGCCTTACCCATTGCCTTTACCAATTTTCCCAGCCATAATAAACCAATGAACACCCACACTGGGATGCATTTCCCAAAATTAAGCTTGGAATACATGTCCCATCAACCATGGTTATTATTTTTTCCTTTATTAACTTTTATTACATGGAATTTTTCAGAAGCATTGTTACACTACAGTACTATTACATCCATTTTTTTTTTTCAAACAACTACTATACTATTACATTTGCATGTAAGCATTTATTCAAAGACTTTACATGAAAACTAATATAGAAAACTCTCTACATACAAGTAAGCATATATTAGCTACAATGATGCTATTAAATGTAAATACTATCCACAACCATTAGCAACATACTCATTGTGGAATTTTATCAAACAATTTTTATGCAATGGATCCTTGAACCATTTAAGCATTTCATCAAACACTTTGCATGGTAACTAATACGGAAAATGATTCAATGCATATATCCTAAATCATAGTAGTGCAAGTTATGGAAAATCAACCATATGATTAGTGGGATTTTCCCTCACTATGGTTCAAGTATCAAATTATAAAATTTCATAGATGAAAATTTATAACAAAAACACCAACCCAATTGTATTTGGTGTCGAATTGTAGGAGCATTTAGGAAGCTTGACTTCCACTACTTATATATCCTAAAATATATTGATAAAATGTCTGAAATTTTTATCACAATATCAATGGGATATCCCCTCACTATGGGAAAGTTTTAGCTCCTAATACTACCACGAAGAAAATTTATAAGAGAAATGCCAGTGTGACTTATTCGAGGCCTGATTTTAGGGGCATTTAGATAGATTGAATTCCTCTACTCATATCTCCTCCAATATTGTGACCCAATATCTAAAATTTTTGTTACATGATCATCATGATTTCCCCTCATCATGTCCAATTTTTTAACTTATTGAACCTAATATAAGATAATTCATCGAAGAAATTCAAGCATGAACTATTTAAAGACAAATTCAGGAGGGCCATCTTCCTCATATCATAATTCCTAAAATATTGTGAAATAATATCTGAAATGTTAACCACATTATCAATGGGATTTTCCCTCAATGTGGAAAATGTTTTATCTTCTAAAACTCTTCAAATGAAAATTCATAACGAAAATGAAATCGATTGTACTCATTGATCCCATTATTCTTCATTTCATCTATGACAAATCCCTTCTAGTCCAAGTGTTTTAACTTGGAATCTCTGATACCACTCTGTAACACAACACCTCACATTTACCTACTTTAACATACTTGCCAAGATAAACATGAGTTGAGAGTTACTATTAATGCCCCAACTTCCAAGGCGCATTTGTAGAAATGGGGTCTAACTTCCTAGCATGTGCTATTCATTTTTACAAACACTTTGTGACTATAGTACCTGTAAGTCATGGATGCATAGTTTGGTCATTATTTACATTACTTTAATCGTATGTTAATTAACAATGCTTCATTCCCTAACATACTTTCTACAACAAACAAATATTAGCTCATGCATCCATATAAAATAACCAAGATCTTGTCAAACCATAAATAAGATCTAGATCAAGAGCACATTGTATAATACTAAATACACCATGCATGTAGCATATACTTAACTAGCAATAAGTACATGGAGAAATAGTCATGTAAAAAATAGTAAGATAACAATTATTCTCATTAATCATTAATAAGTAATAATACATATTAACATGTGCAAAGTACCAACCAAATCAGGGATTTCCAAGTACCACTGGACCACAGGTTGGGTTGAAACAAATCTTTCTTTCATCCAATCTCCCCCATGCCATATTCCAAACATGAATGTGGGATATCGTGATATATATCAAGACAAAGCTAAATAGTGCTTCTAAATTCCAAAAAACTTCAACCGAAAACCATAGTGATTCCACCTCTATGATATGCCATCACTAATGTCAACAATATCACTTTATACCCAAGTTCTCTAGTGCTTTAGGAACCAGTAATGCAACCCACAACCTTCCAAGACTCTACACCATTTCTCCAACGTAGCTCCAAGGGATAGGAACTCAACCCACCAAGGGCTCCAAAACATTTGTCCCAACCTAGGCTCTAGGACTAGTAACTCAACCCAATTTGTTCTAGTGCTTCCAGAGCATTTGTTCCACCCCACAACTAGAAGGAGCATGAGCACCAATAAAAAAGTGATAAGTGGGAAAATGTATAACACCATCACTATCCCAAAAATGGAAAAGAAAGGCTAAAACCACTATTAATCTAGGAAAATATCCATGCCAGTGACAACACATAACAATAAAATCACAGGCATAGATCATGCATCTAGAAATCAACAAGGAAATCATACATGTAGCATGTTACCTGCAAATTAATCTAGTTGTAGCTATTGATTGAACTATTCCATTGTGCTCTCCTAGATTACTTTGCCTTCTTCCTCTAAATCCAAGTGAATACTAGAGTGATCCAAGAATTCTCCAACAATTCTCTAAGTGTGCAAGAATGTCAGAGAATGAGAGAATGAAATGAGAGCTCCGAAACTAAACTGACAAAATACTATGAATTGATCCTCAAAATAATTTTTATCATTGAGGCCTATATTTCCTTGTTTTTCCTTTGTTTTTCCTCTAATTTCCTTAGCATGCAAATAAATGTCTCTTCACCTTCCTTTCCTCGTACATTCTTTTATTTTCATAATATATGTCAATTATTGCCACTTTGCCCTTGTGAATGCCTTTGCTAATTTCCTTAGCCATAAATAAACCAAAATTGACACACACTAGGATGTTTTTATGATCATTCAACTTGGAATATTTGTCATGTGACCTTGATCTTATTTTTCTATTTACCTATAAAATCAACAAGGGGTTGTTACAAAGTGACCAGAGTCCAAGTCATTAATGTCAAATGACTTGTTGGTTGTCATCAAATGATGATGTGGACAATGAGGATGTAATTTTGGAAAATATTTTAAATGTAAATATGTGGAAGCCCAATAGTCACATGTGGACAGAAGAATCTTTAAGAAAACTCCAAAAGTCTAAAGAGGTCCAAAGGTCATAGTAGAAGTTGAAATGCCATCAAGATTGTTCAAGAAAGAGACAAATCACCATGGTGTGTTAGTTTCCTCAGTGGAAGATTTGGTTATTGAAACCCTTGAAGAGCTAGCTGATCTTACTGAAAGAATACATCAACAAGGGGATCTTCCACCTACTAAGGAAGATTTGGATGGTGTCATGGACGATTTTCCATTTTCTGAGGAACAACAAATTCAAGAAGAACATCCTGATTATAATGAAGATTTGAATGCTGAAGGAGAAGAGTCTTCAGAATTAGTCGCTGAACAAGAGGAGGAAAAGAAATACTTGGTTGATAATCAATTGAACTGAATGACGCAAGTGCCTCTTTCTCTTCTGGGTAATCTTCATTGTATCCCTAAGTAGCTGAAAAAGATACTCCCAAAGTTTGATCCTAATAAGAATATGAAAGTTGAAGACCATATTAATGACTTATATATGCATTTGTGAATGCTAGAAGTATGCTTTGATGATGTTGCTTGTAGAATTTTTCCATACACTCTATAAGGTAGAGCATCAATTTTGTATCATAGACTTTTGCATAATTTATTTCATAATTGGAGGTAGTTAAAAAGTTATTATTAGTTAAATTTGATGATAATAAGACTCTTTCCATGTTCCTCATGTTAGACTTGGTCTTAGAAGTCCTCCATCAGAGATCAAAACTATTTCTATGTTTCATTTTTAGGTGTCTTGCTCCATCCACTCAGCTGCATTCCACTAGAGGCATGCCATAATCTGACGGAAGGGTCTCGTCAGTTCATTCCCCTCATCTCTTGTACCTGCTGGCTTAGGTATTTTCATCAAAGTTATTAAAATCCATGACAGTTAATGTTTTATTTTTTAATGGAAAAGACTCATTTCGTCATTAGGTCTAGGGTTCACAAATTGTTGTTCTCAAAGTGCTTCAATAATACTTGCAAGCCAGAGGAAGGCTCAATAATTCACTCAACTGATGTTTCTAAGCAAGAAAAGATGAATTTTGGAAAACTGAGAGAGGTTTTCGTCCATAATAGGCCAAGGAAGAAAAAATTCCTTCACGTTTTACAAAGGTGTCATGATTTTAGAGAAATGTCAAAAATACAATTGAATCAGGTGAATTGAGGCACCTCTAAAGTGACCTTGGGAAAATCAAGATTTCTCCTAGCTCGGTTAGCCAAATGACTTGCTTGATAAGTAAAATGATACCTAGACAAAAATAGATTTCAAATGAGCTATCATGAGCTCAATTTGGAGTTGAGGAACACCTTCAAAAGTTGACTGCAGCAGCACTCTGCCTTGAGGTAGCCTCATTTGGCACATTTTGACCAGTCTTGGGAGATTTCATTTTTGACAAGGCAAATGAACTCAAAATTTAAAAATTCTGGTTGGATTGGAAAGTACACTCAACGACCTTTCCAACAAGCTATCTAGCACCTAATGTGGACATCAGGAAGGCCTCCAAAAGGCTCATGCAAAAAGGCACGGCACACAGAGGGAGCGTGGCGCACTCGGAGAACTTTTCTAGTGTAAATTTACACTGTCACGACGCACATGGGAGGCGCAGCGCACAGGGCTAAAAGGCCTTAATTTCATTGAAATATTCTTCCAAATTGAAAATACTTCATTCTTCCAAGTAATTAAATCATCCCTAAGCGCTATTGCAAGAGTTTTCATCCTCCTTGATGGTGTGTAAATAGGTGAAAAGACAAACCCTAGTTTGATGCACAGTGTACTGAAAAACTATCTAGGGTTTTCAAAATTTATCATTGTTGTTGTTTTCTCCCTGCAATCATTTTCACATTCCTCCATTACACTCCCCTCATTTCATATCCCTTACCCCTCTCTCATTCACATTCTTCCTACCCCCCTATCCCCAAAATCCTAAACCCTAACAACAAATTCCCATTATTACCCTAAACCCTAATCCTCATTCCCCAAACCATATCACTCCCTTATAACCCTATAGTTAGCACAAAATCCCTCATTCATAGTCCCACTCATAAATTCCATTCATCAAATAGAAAACACCTATTCTTGATAAAAAATCTATTCATACTCATCATTGAACATCAAACAGTGGCAAATATGGAAACTGATTTAGCTTATGAAAGGGATGAGGAAACAGTGAGTGATTCCTCCCAAGAAATTCATGCACCAAGAAGACCAAATAAGGGAGGAAAACACATTTGAGAGGAGCCCACTACACTCACAGAGCTATTGGCTTGTCCTCTTGCAGTAGCATGTTTCAAACATCAGTCAGACCGCTACTATGTCGGTATTCATCACATATTAGAGAGGCAGTACACATTTTTTTGCAGCAGCAAAGCGAGTGTTATCTCCACCCGGGGTGGAAGGGACCTCTCTTTCAACATCGGCAACACAGGTACAGGACGAGGGAAAGAAGCCCATTCATGACCAGGTGCCATCAGGTGAATGACAGGCTGACTTCATCCTCATTCATGATGATGATACAGATGTAGAGAGTGCCAAACTTAGGAGGACCATCCAAGAGCAGCAAATGAAGATCCAAGCCTTGTCTCTCAATTTGGAGAGGGCCAAGTGGATTATCAAGTATTTGGAGCAAAGGAGCAAACAGCTCAAAGACCAGCATGAGATCATGGAACTGCAAAACATCCACGAGAATCGCCAAGCTGCCCAACATAGGAGGATTGAGCTCACTCCATTAGAGCAAGAGATTAACAATGACCGAGAGTCTTGGCGCGAGCGTATCAACATCCACCTTGAGATATTGTTAGAGAAGGCTGACAAGGACAAAACCATATTGAGGTGGATGGTTTATCACTACAGGGCACGGAACATGAGTTCAAAGGCTCAGATCAGGAGTTTGAAGGTGAAATTAAGGAGAGCGACACAAACACAAAAGAGGAAAAAAATAAATATCAGCTTCAAGTCTTGGCTGAAGCCTCTGTGGCCTAGCATAGCACTTCATAGAGGATCTCTAGCCCAAATTTCAAAAAATTTGGGGCAATTTTGGTCACTTGGCAAATTTTTGGGCACAAAATAGGGATTTTCTCCCTGTGCGCTGCGCCATTGGTGCGATGCTTAGGATTGGGAGCTCCAAATTACAAATGGTTTACATTTTTGGATTCAACATGAAAAAACATGACTTCTGGTGCATGGCCAAGAAGTTTGGGCAAGTTTTGAGTCCGCAGGGGGTCAAAAACACTCAAAAAATGACCTCTCTGCCCCTATTTTGACACACAGGAAGCAGTCTTGGAAGAATGAGGTTTTGGAGGGGAAAATGAGCACCAAATTCAGCAATTCAACTTGGGTTGGAAATTAGACAGGTAGTTCTTTCAAACAAGCACACTTGGGCACAATTTGGACTTCAGCAGGTACCTCAAAATCACCTCCAAAGTGGCGTATCGCATAAGATTTGGGCGCAGCGCATATAGACCAAAAGGCCAAAATCACTTTCGTTCCGCGAAATTTTGATTCGCGACTTTCTCCAAGTGGGCCTATTCACTTACACTACATCTTTTTCAGTAACTATGGCAAAGTTTAAAGAGTTTGGCTTCTATCCAAGTGGCAAAGGAAGGCAAGCAGTCACCTAAGCCATTTGTCATTTTTGTAACACTGCACTTGTAACTAATGGTTGGCTTTCCATTTCTAGTTTGTAATCATTTGAAAAACTCCCCAACTATGAGTCGTTCTATTTCCCAATGGAATAGTCTATTTATTGTATGCAAAACTATTTGCAAAGGTTTGGTTGTAATTTCTGGGAGACTGTGGGAGAGAAGCTCAGTTCTTCATTGTATATTTTGACAGAGAATTAATGAAAGGCAGCGGCTCTGGTTCATGAGATTCAGGTGGTGTGAGTGTATCAAGTGTGTTCTCTTTATGTTTCATATGTATTTCATTATGTTTCACAATTCATTCATATTCGTTTCCAGTGAAATTTTCTAAGTAAGATAAGGTAGAATTCATGTTTGTTGCTCTGCCTATGGGAAAGTTTCACGTTCTGTGTTCTTCTTCTGTTGAAAAGGATTCATGTGTTTATGCCCTTTTCACCCTCCTAAAAAAATCTTTCCATTTCACATTTTTTCAAACTTAATTGCTAGACTTTCCACCTGTCTTGCCTCACGAGGTAATCTACGCCTTTGTGTTAAATTATCTACTCATTGTTATTCGTTGGTCCCATACATCCTAGAAACTTAGTCATTTATAAAAAATTGCTTCTTGTATCCATATTTATTTACTAGCCTAAAATCAATATTCACTGTAAGTCACTTCAGACCATATCGTTTATTTATTCACTGAGCGTGACATGGAGAGAGCCCTCTCCTATTCTGGTAGGGCTAGCTACCAGACTGAGCGTGGTTTGTGGTTACCCTGAATTTCGCCTTCCTTTAGCCTAAGGTAGATTTAAGTGCTAATAGCTCAAACAACTCAGAAATCTAAAAATGGGGGAGAATGAAAAATTATAATATTTTAATCATATATTTACATGTTTATTGAACAAGTTCCCCACTAATGTCCAACCACATGATTCCATTACCAAATATTATTACACTGCTAGCTTGCCTAGTAACATTTCCATATTTTTTAAGAGAGATGCAATGGACAGATTGGATTTGAACTTTGCAGAAAAAATTTCTATTGAGAAGGACTTGCATTCTATTATGGATATTGAGGACCATCAAGATTCTAAAGACTCCAAAAGCACTAGTAAGAAATCTCAAGCCTCTTCCACTAAAGCCAAAGAGAAAGATTGATTGGATAAGTAAAGTTTTGCTAAGCCTTTAAATTTTCTCATCAATGAAGTATCAAGAAAAAAGAGAAATTCAAGTGAGGAATCTACCGATAGTAAGTCTTTCAAGTTGAATTTATTTAAGAAGAATAATAACCAACCAGCTAAGTCTACCCAAAGATCCAATGTTGTGCTCAAAGTTTAAAGTTTTGGCATGGATAAGTTTTTCACTTTTCATTAGGAGAAACATTTAGAGAAAACATATCCATAATTCTTGAGGGGCATATTGAGCCACTTAGCTTTGTATATGTCATTTTTGGAAAACAAATTCTAGAGGTTGACCATGAGTGTTATCAAGCACAACCATCACCTGTACCATATGACACATAGTTAGAGTTCCTTCTGTGCAGTTCAATTGTTGATAATGAAATTTGTAATATAGGTGTTTATAATACTAGCATAGGAACTAACTCAATAGCTTCTAGCATTTGGACTTTATATTTTAATGGTTCCAAAACTCAAGATGGTTTTGGAGTTGGTTGTATCCTTATTGATCCTCACAATATAAAGTATTTCTTATCATTTCACTTAGAGTTTGAGTGGACTAAAAATAATGTTGAATATGAAGCACTAATACTAAGGTTAAAGAAGGCCATAGACCTCAAGTGGAAGTACTCTAGGTAGTCAGTGATTTAAATATTTTTAATGTTAGGTACGGAATACCATTCACTATGTTTCAATGTGTTTCACCTAATTTGAAAAACTACCATCAAGAAGTATGGCATATTATTTGATTCTTTAAATCATTGAATATTAATTTATCTCTTGGAATTCATAATGCTACCACATATATTTTAGCCAAAGCAGCTACTATGATGTCACCATTAAAGGATGGATTTTCTATATAAATTATTTATAAACCCATTTATGAATTCGAGGAGAAAAATCCTAGTTTATTGTGGAGGATCTTCACTTGATTTTGGTTCATTAGCACTTTGTTTACTAACGTTTATAAATTGAATTATCCTTCCATTGATAAGAAAGCATACACATTGTATATCGTAGTTATGCATTTTACTACTTACCTCCTGAAAGCCCACACTTTTATCTATATACCTCATTCACCAATTAGAACACTCTTTGGGCAATAGGATTTAGGTGGGTAGAGGATGAAATGGATGACATGCTTAGAGGAATATAATCTTGAATTTAAGTTGTTTCATATGATCAAATTCCATGGTCTCTATTATCTCATAGCATAAGTGGTGAATTCACCAGAAGAGGATCCTTCTGGGTGGGAACAAGGAATAGAGATGTATTATGTTGAGTAAGTTCCTTCAAAAAATATAAAGATGTCTTTCTATGTAGACATATGAAAATATTTAGAGCATGACACATTTCCGTCTCATCTATTGACCAAACAAAAGAGGGAAATACAACTTAAATCTTTATCATATCAACTTGTACTTGGTGTGATTTTTTGGAAGCACCATAATGGTGTCCTACTCATATGTTTAGAGCCTCTAGATTTAGAATGGGTCCTAAGAGATCTTCATGATGGACCAACAGGTGGGCACTTTGCAGGAAATACCACCACTCATAATTTGATGGGAATAAGTTACTGTTGGCCCACATTATTTAAGGATGCTCACGCATATGCCTAAAATTTCCTAATATGTCAAAGGTCTATTTGTACTAATTATAAAAGCTACCTCATTGCTGACCATAATAGTTGAAGAACCATTTCAATAATGGGGATTGGATTTTATCGATGAAATATTTCCTCATTCATCTAATAAACATTGTTATATATTAACTGAAATTAATTCTTTCACTCAGTGGACCAAACTAGTTATGTTAAGGAAATTTAATGATCAAGAAGCCATTTGGTTTCTCAAACAGAACATGATAACTAGGTTCAACATTCCTACATCGCCTCTATTTGATAATGCAACTTATTTTTCTTCATTAAAGCTTTATGAGTTTACATTAGAAAATGGTATTTTTTAAAAGCATTCATCAAACTACTATCTATCCATAGGGGAATCATTTTTCTATGTATATGAACAAGAACCTAATCCATATTATCAAGACAATCATTTTCTATGAACAAAGGAACTAGCATAATATATTGGGGAACGCATTATTTATTGACCATGTCACTCCCAAACCCACTTTTAAGACTTCTCCCTACTTCATTGTATATGGAAAATAAGTTATCCTCCCTCCGAACATATACCTTCAAGACTTCTAGCTTTCCTGGGAATCTCAAGACAAACCATGTCTCCTTGCTCGAAATAGTATAGTTTCCTTCCAAAGATCGAGGAAAAATGTATCAAAGAAAAAGAAAATTTTTCAATACACCAAAACTAAACCAAGAATTGGTTTGATAAGAAATCCATCGGGCACAAATATATCAGTGTGCTAGGCCTATCATTGAAGTGGGACAAGTCCCATGAAGCAAAAGGACAACACACCAAATTTCAGTCTCTATTGATTGATGCTTACACCATCATTGAAAATCTTGGCCACCATTCTTAAAAGATAATATCATTAGACTAGAGGACTATCCCTATTCCCGTTAATGGATGAGATCTTAAGCATTACTTCTAGTAGTAGCCCTAGGTTGCGTTTGTTCCTGCCTTTTTACAATTTTGTTTTCTCGTCTTGTGTTGTTTATCCCATTATGTCTTGTGTTCTTTCTAGTTTTTTTTTGTTAATGTACATAAATATGGCCTTGTGTGAAAGTGTATGTATGGAACAAAAGAACTACATGTAATAATGAAGAGGGGTTGTGAAAACTGCAACACTTAGCTATCTATTAACTTTCCTTCTTTGTTTGGGGTAACGTGCCTCCAATTTAGTATCTCTATATGGAAAATATGATACCCTTGAGAGGAAATCTCTAGGTAGAACCATGAAACCCACATCCATTCTAGGATCCTCATTCATTAACATGGAATTGTATCTATTCATTGTTTCACATGTTAATCATATTGAGTAGAGAAGAAAATGGGAAAATCAACAATGAGAAAATCAATTTCAAAGACATATATAACTATCTTTGAGGGAACAACTTCTTCTACTCTTAATAAGTTGGGATCGCACTTTTTCCCTTGGTAAATTAATGAGTGCTTAAGAAAATTTAAATAAAATAAATAATATAAAGGGTGAAAGAAGAGAAAGGCTTATTATGCAGAGAGGTCCAACCAAATTTCCTAACATTTTGATGGAGTGGGTCCAAGGGCTGAAAGACAATAATCCCACATATCAGCACAGTGAGCCAAGGTGGTTGGCGTTAGAGGAGGTATGTGAGTTATAAGTGGTAATAAATAGGACTTTACATGTTGTATAATTTTGGTTAGAAAGTGTTATAGAGAGATATATTGTGGAGTTTGCAGTGGAATCAATGGTGTCCCATACAATAGCAGAGAGAATATTTTTGAAGGGATCAAGAGGTTGGTTTATAATGTTGTTACTATTGTTGATAAAAAATGTTGATGTGTGATCATGGCTTGTTTCTTATATATTATGGTACCATGAGAAGCTAGGAATCTTGCACGGATGGGGAAGTGGGGGAGACATGTGAGATGTTCTAAGGAACGAGAAAAAGGGAAGGGAGAAAGCATATTATAGTGGAATTTGTTAGTGGGTCCATAAATGTGCATACAAAGAGAGAGGGAAAGGATGGAACAAGATAAATATGAGGATGGAACATTGAGGAGTGGCAGAATATATCGACTGGCTTACGTGGGAGGAGGTTAGTTAGCGTCGACACCTACTGAAAGGACTATTGTTGCTACTACAACACCCTCTAAAAAAATTTCTATGTTTGAATTTTGGAACCTACCTACTATCATGTGAAGTGTAACTTTTGGTTGTTGACTATTGTTTCATGTATTTTAACATGTTTCAAATGTCAATGTCCCTTCCTAAGTGTTATCGGATCATCAATAATAGATATAACATACTTTTGACTCACATTGCACAATCTAGTCACAAAATGACACTTATGCATCACAACTACTCATGTCTTGTTTGTTAAACTTCGAGAGTGTTTGTGAACTAGAATTTTGATGTATATTTATTAGTTTTAGGTCCTATTTGAG
Organism: Pinus taeda; assembly: GCA_000404065.3. Lineage (NCBI taxonomy): Eukaryota > Viridiplantae > Streptophyta > Pinopsida > Pinales > Pinaceae > Pinus > Pinus taeda. Next base: position 95,668 of record APFE031571309.1, read on the forward strand.
TTGTATTGATAAGTTTAGAAGACTAAAGCTTGATATTTCTCCTAAGTCGTTGTGTTTTTCCATGTTTTCCCCCTTCAATACTTGGTCATTTTTATGACCTTGAAACTCCTCTTCTCGACTAGGAAGAGCACAATGCACACTTCTATAGCTTAGAACCAACCCTCCTTCACATTGATAACTATGCCCTATGTCATCTTGAGCTTCCTCCCTCTCTCTCTCTTTTGCACTGCACAATTCTATTCAATAAGACCCTTCTCCTTATTTCTTACTCTTCCTCCCTGTACTAGTCCTACCTTTGCCTCTTAGTGTAGCATAATACATAATTCTAGTGGGCACTGATTCCACTCCTAATTCTTTGTAGCTATGAATTATGCCCTGGCCCTCCTCCCTAGCGCATGGAAAAGTTATAATTATCAGTCCTTGAAAATTTATCTCATGGTACTGTGTCATGCACTCACCCTTCCACCTCTTTTAGAGTTTCACATGCTGCAATATTAGTTAGTAGTAACTATCTCCCTTTTCTCCTATAGGTGTGCTCTATTCCCATAAGGTACCTCTCTCTCTCTCCCTAGCATGCTACTGAGCCAAAATCAGTAAACTACATGAATCATCATAGAGTATGAGATTTTCATGCTAATGTTTTCCTCCCATGAGTGATCGACACATGCAGGTGTTCTTAGTAAGCATGGAAAATATTTTTGAGGAGATTTGTCAAGAAAAGATACCTAGGAAACCATTGTGAAGGAAAACACAAAGGAACCATGTTGCGACAGTTGAATAAATGTTGGATCCTAATGATCGAAGTCAAGCAAGTGGACTCCATAATATTTCTAGACCCCTCATAGGGTAAAAAATAATTACAATGCAAGGCTTATTATAAGTATTGAAGACATTGTGGTAGTGTCATCACTTCTTAAAGAAGTTCATGTTACAATTCACTAGGGGCCAAGTCATCAATGTCAAATGAATTGTCTTGTTGTTATCACATGATGATGTGGAAAATTATGGTGTACTTTTGGAAAATATTTTCAATGTAGATATGTGGAAATCCAAGAGCCACATGTTGTCAAAAAGAGTCACTAGGAAAGTTCAAAAAGTCGAAATAAGTCCAAAGGTCATAGTAGAAGTTCAAAATTCATGAGGGCAGTTCAAGATTCATGGGGATAGAAAGTTCATCCCTCTTTTTATAAAAGAGGCCTCAATACTCAAGGAAATCACTTTTCACTTAGCTTCTACAACTATGCATTAGAGAGAAAGATTTTTCTTTGTGGAGCAAGTAGTAGCTTAATGCCCCATTATTGCAGCTAGTGGTGTCTCATTGTAACCATGTGCCTTGGAAATTTCTCTTAATAATTTGAAGCTATTTGAGCCAACACACTTTCATGCATGTATCATGAATATTGTACAACTTTTATTTGGATGTTTGCGGTATGTGTATTATGTTTTCATGTACTAAAGAAATTGAACTATTTCCTTGGATTTGGTGCTCATCTTGTTGAATGTGTGTTGTAATTTCTTAAATGGTCATTATGTCTACATGAACTATTTCACTAGATGGTTAATGATTATTTCATATGTATATTTGTCTTTATTATAATGGTACTACTAATATTTTTCTAAATACCCACTTTCTCTTACCTTTCAGTGAAAAAACATCGATACATTTTACATTTGAACATTCTGCAAAGCTTACTTACTTTCACATTTGAAAGTACATATATATTTCTCTCTCATGCTAACCTTTCCAGCCAAGGAAAATATTTAATATAATGGAAGTAGAGCTAGATTCTTGATGGGGCTCTTATACTAGATTATGTGAGATCTAATTAGGACTTCATATCTCGGAGACCGCCTATGTGTTGGCAGTTTCTAGAACTATTAATAGGAGGCTAAAGAGAGGGGCTACAAGAGGTCATTGTAGGATATATAGTGTCAGTGACTAGAGTTATGAAGGGATGTGGTTTGACACACCAGATATGTAAGTAGGAGAAAGAGAACAACTGAGTCTGTGTTATCACCAAAAAGTGACCACCTAGCCATTTCTAACTAGGTCGATCGAAATACACCATGTAGATTTAAATTTACCATAGTAAAATCACTTTCAATGTGGAAAATAATTTAGTAAACCACTTTTATTAAATTATTTTATGATTTAAATAAAAAAACCCATTACAATAATTAGATAAATCATTTTTTATTTGGTTTTTTCTATGAATAATTATTAAATCATTATTTAAATAATTATTCCTTGTCACATTTGACTAAACCCCTTAAGAATACTTAAATAAATCACTATTTGTTTAATTTTCCTTATTTCTGTTATTAGAATAATTATTAAATCACCATATAATAATTATTTTAATTTCACATGTTTCATATTTCTTGCAAAATAATTAATAAATTTTTTTATTTGTTAATTATTTCTAAATAAAGGTATTTAACCATTCTAAGTATCTTTGCCATCATCAATAAATACAATAAAGTATTCCAAGCGATTAGATCTGGATTTGGTTAATATTATTTTATTATTCTCTAGTCTTAATATTGACTCAAGACTTTGTTATAAATAGGATGTTTTTTCATTCATTCTTCACCATGATCATAATCATTGTCAACATTATTGTCTTTTTTATTTGAGCTCCCATTTTGAGTTCTCTAATTTTCTCTGGGTTTTTCACATATTGAGAGAGAGAATAATTTTTTGAAGCATCAAGGATATCAAAGGACCCATCCCATAGAGGGAGGATTACAGACCCATGTGTAGATCTCTGTCACTAGGTGCTATTAATAAAAGGTTTATTCATTCAAAAAAAAAGTCTTTCCAATTGGGTTATTATATTGGATATTTTATATTGCTACTTTTTTTCTAGATTGTATCTACTTTTACTATAGGTTTTCTATTTTTGGTTGTAGATCTGAATCAACAAAAGTCATCAACTTGTTGTTAGGGTAACTTGTCACCTACTCACTTAAGTGAAGTGTTTTTGGTACACCTTCCAAGAATTTTCACACTAACAAATGGTGACTCCACCAAGTCTTTAGCTACACATTTGTCATCCAATGAATGGTGACTCCACTAGTGTAATAACAACATTCTTAGGTGACTGAAGTTTCACAAACTTTCATGGTTTTCAACAACTACTTTTAGCCTCCCAATCTCTGTTTATAGTATTAAATCATATTTTGTCAAATTTTTCTGATTCGCCTAGGCTTCTAGTGTTTTTTGTAGGTCACAGGTACTAGTGGAGCAAGAGACAGAAAAATCTATGTGAGGTTTGTCGACCGAGACTCCTAGGATAAGAGCACACTTTTCATCCCCATAAGTGAATTATAGAGTGCACTCTTTGGCTAGAAAAGAATGTTTTCCTCAGAAACTGGTAAATACATTACACATCTCTTATGCAGAATCTCGTCTCAACAAGAGAACCATTTGTTGGCTTGAGTGGACTTGATCCAGGTTCAATGTTAATTAGCCAAACAAATCCCTACACTATTGGCCCTTTCAGCATTAGCCCGCGGAATGCAGACCAAAGTCTCACACGAAGCACTATGAGGGGATGTTGGAACAAATTTTCTGCACACTGAGATGGTTGTGATGTCACTTAATTCCCTCTATTCTTGCCCTCACTCAGGTCTCTTCACTCTAGGGCTTTCTAGTTGAGCCCTCTATTACGCCTTTTAATACCCCCACAAAAGGGTCCAATCAACCTTCCCGTATCCCTAACCTTTGGCTCAGGTACTTTCGCGCTGCTATGTCAGCGCACTGAGCAGATTCCCCAAACTAGTGTAGGTAACTTGCTTATCTTATCATACAATTATAATTAACACCATGTAAACATATATCCTTAATTGCATTCAGTTTCCAATGTAATTACATTCATTCATGCATCATATAAGCATAACAATGGAAATTCATACATAACATATCAAGATGCATCAACAGAACAAAGACATAAGAATTTCCAAATATTTCCATTTATTGATAACCTCCAAGTGATTATAGCCTCTATCCACCTTGCGCAGACAACAACAGGGTTCCGAACACTCAGTTGTGGACTTCTACTCTAGGGATCTACACAGTTAGCTGCAAAGCCTCTACCTACGCTACGACCCAAGACTTAAACTTCTTACTTCATAGCTACCACTCTCTTATCTTCTTCATTAATTATTTTAACTACTTAGAGATTAGCTCTTTTTATACAATCCCATGGTCCACAGACCATGGGTAGATCTCTTACAACCAACTTTTCTTTACAAAACTAAGGGCAGACCACCCTTTATGACACATGACACCTCCACACTCCGTGAACACAAAATGAGGAGGCTTTACAATTTAATTACAAATTTTGACTCAAACATGGGCTTTTAGCCTGAAAAGTATCCTTCGGGGATCCTACTCCCCATAGGCATGGTCCCACATTAGTGAGCCATAAGGTACCTTTACCCTCCATGAGTTCGTGTATAAAAACCCTTGTCATGTGCCTGACTAGGGTCACACATTAGCATAACCGACTATACTATGTTGCGCTTGTACATATTATACATAGGAATGTGATCCTTTATCTCTTTTTTGGTTTGGAGTGTGATGTGAGTATTTTTCATTCCTTATTTATGCCAAAAATCCAAAAAATTATAAGATTCAAAAAAAAAACAAAAAATATATGGTCCTTTTTTTACCTCATCCATCTTTATTTCTTTCTTTATGTGATTTAACCATGGGTCCATTCTTTCTCGATGGTTTTTATAGGATATGGTGGTGCTTCTATTGAGACATCCATTAGGCATGAGGTATGTTTCATGTTACTGACATATAGAGGTAGGTCACATATCACTATCATCGACGCATTATTGACTATTAATGGCATCATTTTGTCTTAGGTCGAACCACATCAAGTTGCAATTTTTTCCACTTCCATTATGCATGTCTTAGCTTAGCGATAGATATTACACACTCATGGATACCCTAGTTAGCACCTCTTTTCTATCTTAGTGTCTGTGCAATAATTTTACTCCTTTTGAGAATCCCTCCTTTTGGCTTGTTATGACTTAGAATCTGAACCTGATGTCCTCTTCTTCATCTCTTTTTTGACCATACCCTAGGAGGATTCCACGCTTTTCATCCTTTATGATTGCCACGTTTTATCATCCTACTTCTACACGATGATCCTTGGTTTCTCTCTTCCATTTTCCTCATCTGCTTGGCCTACCATCCACTTTCACTTGGTGTTTACTCTTTCTTAGAGGAACCGCTACAAAGTCTAGTCATATTAGCTAGCCTCTTGTCCTCCTTATGTCATGACTAGCTCCAACATTACCACAACCTATTGCTACATTCTATACCACTCGTTCCTCCAAGAGAAGTTTTATTTAAGTTCTTTTCAGACTCCTTAAATTAGAAAATATTATCAAGTGGACTTGTCTACTTCACACTCATTAAATTACTTGAATTTTCTTCTACCTAGTATAAGTTTGACCCTTTTATGGATTGGGATAGAAAAGTTATGAAAAAGGAATACCCTAGTCTAATTTGGCTAGGAGATTCCCCCTTGTATACTTCTATCTATTTTCTGGGCTTGGTGGAAAACTTTATGAAAAAAATGTATAAAAATATAGGGGATGGAACATTTCCTTCCATTGGCCATCCAAATGGAAGCATTAGTTGTGTCTCCCTTGAACATGGCACCTCTCTGTCTCATTATCTCATAGTTGGGTTTTAGCTCGCCCAGGAACTGTACAATCCATATGAGTCTCTTTCCTCCTCTAGTTGGTTACTCTTCTAGTCATATGCAACATGCTTTGATGTCTCCTACATTTTTGGATGATATCACTTGGTACTCATTAGTCATGTTTCCAAGTCACTCTTGTGTCATGTCGCTATGTGTTCATAGGAAGTCTTAGCCTGTGTCAGCCATCTATAGTAGCTTGTTGACCTTTTTGAGTCGACCATCCTTGTTTTAGTTGTGCTTCTTCGCTTCATGATTTCAACCATTGATCACATCATCCTAGTTTGATCTATGTCGATTGATGGGGGATATATTAAGGCCGTCCTTTGACTGATCATCCATTGTCAACTTCAACTCATTATCGAGGAGTTTGATCTAGGAATCAGTAGTGCCTTGGAGCTTGCAAACCTTAGTGGCAGGCATCCTCATGATTTACAGTGGCTTTACATCATTTAATCTTGATTGATCAAGTTCACTAGTGTTCGACATCATCTCCTCTATTCACACTTAGTGGACTGTACTAGGTATCTCAGGGTCCATTTTCATCATTGGTGGATACCCTCGCATATGTTATTGGTTTACCTCATTGGCTGGTAATCAAGTGGTTTGTACCATGTTTGACTTCGTCTCATATATTTGAATGATGTATATTCATACCATTGGGGTTATGTTTAAGACCCTAGGCTAGGGACATCTCACTCTTATATGGTACGCTTCCCAAGCTGCATTGGAGTTATGTACCATTTATGTACGTTGAGGGCTATCTTGAGATACTTCGTTGTCTGTCATATGTCCATAGTCATACTGATGTATACCATGACATAGGTCCATGATTGTATTTGTTATTGGATATGCTCTATCTATTGAGTCACATGGATCCACTGTGTACATCTTTGTGGCCATTTTCTAGCATATCATTTCATGGATCCACAATGTATTTTATGGCAGCCATGTTTAGTATATTCTTGTGACCGAGCATGGGTATTCCCACCTCGGGGAGGTTATTAGCAGATTCGACACCTCGGCACTTGAGTTCCTCTCATCTAAATTTGTGGTCTTGTTTCCTTCCTCCAATTTTGAGCATTGAGTATTATTGGAATGCATTTCGACCATCAGTTTCTCTTCTCACCTCATGCATTATTGGGCATCTGTTATAACACTATTTTCCACTCCATTATAGTGAGAGAAACTAAATATCAACTTATCTCAGTTGTTTATGTTAAATGCATCCATTTTCACCTTTTCTTTTAATTATGTGAGATTTATCCCATGATAAATGGGTGAAATTTCATAATTGAACAATTTCGCATAATTATTTTGCCAAAATATTATAGTTATGAGATTACATTTATTTCATAATTGAGATAATTGAGAAAAAAACTCATAATTGTGCAAAATGTTTCTAGTTTTTTCCATTCCTAGGGAGATAAACTTGACCCACTTGTGTATGAGTTGGCTATGGGTCCATTATTGTAGAAGTTTCCTTACTTTTCAAGCCCCTAGGTGTCTAGATACATTCTCTTGGAAGATAGAATGAGCCTTTATAATCCCACCAAGAGGGAAGGGGAGAGAGGATCCAAACTATAGCATGAGAGCTCTCCTATCTTGGGAGAGGAGACTAGAGTGTAAGTTGGAGGAGAGGATCTTATTTGTTTATGGTATACATTTGATGTAGTGCCATTTATATTGTTAATAAAAATCTAGGTTAAGTTCCTTACATGAATTTGTGTTTAGGATGTTATATGATTGCATCTATTGCTTTTGATCTAATAATATCCAAGGAATATTAATTGTTGTCCTTGTTTATTTGTGTTTGTGTTCAGGGATAGAGATCTGGTACATACATGTTGGATCGCTCGGGTGGAGCACACAATCTCCATCGAACTCAAAACCCTTCCCTGACATGTGAGCATTTGAGGTGTGATCTCTTATCTTTATGGCATAGATCTGACTACTTGTTGCATGCATAGAATTTGGATTGGGGGACAATATTAAATTGTGTTAGCCATTATATTTCATTGTCTGGTGATATCAATTAGGCATGAGATCATGGAGCAATATCTTCTTGCAGATTTAGCTGCAACACCAGACTTCACCTCTGTCAACTATTTCTTCGGTGGATGACAATAAGAATGTCTTCTCTATCAGTCCAGGAGTCTATAAGGATTCTACTTTTCTTGGTGCTTACTATGGTCCACCATCTGCTCCTTCTAAGCCTATCTCATCGAGTGTTTGCATGCTCCAAGCATCATGAGCCACCTATAAATGGTTTGATATTCCCTCACAGCAGTCCGCACCTCCACAACCTGCTATGCGTAACTCAACCCAACCCATTGTTATTAATCCTTAAGGGTCATTTCCTACAGCTGGTGTCTCTCTAATCCTTTTCCACCCGGAATTGTTCCCCTAAGCCTTAACCATTATGGAGCCATTCCCCCGAGTCATTATCCTTTTGGTTAGATATTGTTCTTCTTTCCACCTCCTATATTGTTTTCTACACCTATCATGGATACGTTGAGTTTACCCAATATTAGCTTCACAATCCTAGTCTGGAACATCAATCCCCTTGCAAACACTCCACCCAATCAATTGAAACCTTACACTACTTATACCCTAGCCCAAATAGTTGTTCCTACCCTTGTCTTTTCTTTAGTTCCACAAAAACCTCAACAGGAGCCTACTCCTATTGTAAAAGAATCTGGCGATCAAGGAAAAGCCCAAAAACAGAGAACCCAAGACAAAGCCCCCAGCAACTTTGGCGCCTCCGAAGCCGTCAAAGCCCTTTCCTCTTTATGCTTTGTGTGACATTTCTGGTCATGCCACCAATAATTGTCTTAATTTCCCTCATCTTAAGGATGTGGTTACTGACACCCTCCCTGATTCTAACATTCCTAAGCTCCATGTCACTTTACCAAATTTAGCTAAGAAGAAAATATCGTTATGCACAAACCACCCATGTGATTTTTGTGATAAATATGGCCACTATTTCCATAATTGTCCCCGTCTTGAAGGTTTTCATGATACACTTCAAGTGCTTCATGAATTAGAGGCCGCTCATAATGAGTCCACCTCTCCTTTACCTTCAAATTATGGTCCCACTCCTACTCTGGAACAGGAGGTCTCTCAAAACCCATTGTGATCCCTCACCCTGATGTGGAGATGATGAATAGTTCTACTCCTATTCTCTACCTATTGTCATCCATGAGATTGATGCCTTGGAACTCCCTTGATGTCTCCTCTTGTGGTTCTGTTGAACCTTCTTCGACAAACACACCATCTCAACATCGGTATATATTCCATATACTAGTCATATGTATCCCAACCTTGATGATGCATATGTGAACCTTCTCTCTCATGAAGATGCTTTAGGTAGCTCTATTCCATCACGTGGTCATTCTTGCTCCAGTCTACCCATATTCCATTATGATGAAGACATTAGAGAAGCTATGACCACCCCTGATTATACTTGGGATGATATGCACCATCATGTGTAGATCCTTCCACAGTAAACCCATGACCAATATGTTGTGGAGACCAAATAATTCATTCATGGTGAGGCTGATTAGTTCAATAACCCCTTACTTCGAACGCACAAAGTCAAACCGCATCCACCTTGTGGTCATTACATTGACACTCAATTTTTGGATAAGGGGGCATCCACTTTTGATAGTCCAGGAGAAGTAATTCTCCCCAACCCTCCTAGTGAATTTAATAATGTCAACTCTAATACCATTGTTCTAACCCATTTAGAAGAACCTCTAGAGTCCTATATCACTTTATATCACTCTAGGAATGATCCACTTAAACATTCCTCCATCCTACATCAACAGCCCAGTCCCTTAGACAATGTTGTTGTGAAACCACCATGTGTGCTAGGTGAGCATTAGTTCATTATATCAAAAGCCACTCTTTGGTATAGTGACAACATGTATGTGAACCCAAAAATTTAGTCCATTTGATTCCTATATGAAATGCACAATTAGATTGGCGATGAGGCTCATCAATAGGTAAACTATATGGGTCACAATTCCACTCTACAACTTCTTAAATAGAATTTTCTCACATTTATTTACATATTTTGTTATCTTTTGCTTAGTGAGAAGAGTAAAGGTTAGTTACTATGTTATCTGACCTAATATGTGTTAAATACAAGAATCAAAGGATTTTTGGGTTGACTTAAGTGCAAGAATTTGGAGTAGGCAGGAAAGAGATAATTTAGGAGTTGGTATCCCTCCTTAACACCTCAAATCATTCGAAGATTCCTCCACTCTAGCTCATCAACTCGGTGTCACTAACAACCAAGCAAGTTGAGTTCATTAGTAGCCAAGCTAGTGAGATTCAAGGAAGATTTATTCTCGAGTTAGGCAGCCAAGTATCCTCATTTTCTAGAGAACTATTGGTAGCTCATTTTTTGTATAAATAAGGGAGACAGGGGACTCATTAGGATTCTATATTTTGTTGTAGGCAAGAGGCCATTTGAGCTAAAAAAATTTGATGTTATTGTTATGTTGTACTTGACATTTTTATGATAATGATAAATTATGTTTTGATCCAACATCGAGTTGACTCAGAGGGTTGAATATTTTGGGTTAGGGCCCAAGCCTAGCTGTAGAAGTTCCTTGTATTCTTAACTTAGAATGATAGTTAGTTCCTAGAGTTTATTTACGTATTTTTGTTAGTTTAGCAAGTTACTTCAATTTGTGCTTAACCTTTTTCCGTTAGTTTAAAGAGGGAGGTTAGTGTTGCAGTTTAGTGAAGGAGATTATACTAGAAAATCTTGTGATAGTGGCCTCTATCTCATCTCCCTCATGGGGTCATGATTAGAGGACCCCACTTTCACAACCCCAAAAATAGAGTTTGTCTTTTGTTTATTACATAGATTAAGTTTCATTCTTAGTTAGATAACTATTTATTATTTATTGGAAGAATATATAGTTATTATCTTGTTTTCTTAAGGTTTTTGTAGCTTAAAAGGTAGTCCATGTCATAGATCTAGTCCTTAACAATAGATAGGTCATGTTCCTTAAATTCAACTCATCTTTTCCTTGTGGACATGTAGTGATCTATAAATGGAAAGAGAAACAATTTTCATTGTAGGTATTATTAATATACAGGAAGGGACTCCTCCAACCAGCTCCACCTAAGTCTTATCTGCCTTCTATTAAGGCATACTAGCCCATAGTCTAAACCTCTAGTTTCCAGCCACCGTGAGCAAGCTACCGTAGGAAAATCCAACCTCCTTGGGGTGTTGGTCTTGACCTTGGGAGTTGTTCACCTTCCCTACACATCCTAACACTGTTACACACCCCTCCAACACCTCATCTCACTATTATTAGCCTATGAAACCTCTCAACTATCTTCCTGTAGCATTTTAGGACATTCTATAGTAGATCAAGACATCTTGTACCAGTTTCCTGTAGCAAATATATAGTAGTCTGTTTTGAACATATTTGCACCTAAAATGATAGGATAGCCTGGTATAGGGGTAGATTAACCCCTCGGCTTGGACTCCATGACCAAAAGTGCCACCTAGACCAACCTTCCCATTCCTTTCCCTTCTCCAAGATCGGATAGCATTGGCTTTTATATTATGATGTTAGCAATTAATACTTTTTCTGTAAATGCGAATGAGATAGTTAATGCATGCATGTTTTAATTCTAAGATGATAGAGTAACTTTCTATTTTCAAGCAATCTTGATAGTTATACGATCAATTGCAGGATTAACATAGTTTCGTTTCTGCAAGTGATTTGTGTCATTTCATAGCTAGATGATTTATGGAATTTCATAGCATTTACCATTTGGGAGCTTTCATTTCCTGAATAGACAAACATTTACTTTCCCTGCACTAGAACTATATTTACATTCACTGTTAGTAGTTAGATTCCCTTTACTTCAATAGAGGACTAGTTTGGAACCCTAATGGTCAAGTGCCCCATTTGATAAGTGACATGAGTAGAATGATGCATTTGTTGTGTATATAGCACTAGCATGTCCAAGTTTGTATGAAACCCCGTGTTGATAAAGTAAAGTTGGTAACCCTATGAGTTGCAACATTATTGTTGCAATATAGAGGCTCATCACTTTTCGGAATCGTTCTTAGGTAAGTGTGTAGGTAGATGTAATTTCTTCTTTTCTTTCTAACTTGCATTTAGTAGGTAGATGTTATTTTGATTTCCTTTTTGTTTTAAAATTGATTCTCAAAAACATATCAAAAGAAATTTTTTCTTTCATGCCTCATAAGAGTAGAGAATATTTAGGGAAATTCTTTCCAAATACCCCGACACAATCAAATAGTCAACCTTTCCTCTTCTTTGGTGACTGTCATCTTCCCTCTTTGACTACAGGGGAGTTAGGGGACCCATTAGGTGAAAACCCATAGATATTTGAAGAGCCTATTGGGGAAGAAGAAGAAGAAACCATTCCACACACTTATGTCATGGCTGAATACAAAAATGAGGGTGCTTTTCTCATTATAGAGACTAATGGAGATGCTAGGATGAGAAACATAAACCCCTCTGCCCTTCCTCACTTCCATGGCTTAACCTCAGAGGACCCTCACACATTTTTGTTTGAGTTTGTTGTCATCTACACAAATTATGATTATAACTCTAATGAATAGAAGTTAAATTTGTTCCTATTCACCCTTAAGAATGCAACCTTGCACTAGCTCATGGGTTTACTAGGGGACATCATCACTACCTGGGCTCAAACACAACAAGCCTTCAACAACAAGTACAGGGAATATTGTAGGTCCAAAGAAAACAAAGAGGAAATATTTAGAATGACCTTGGGACATGATGAGTCCTTGGAATATTATAAGGAAATGTTCCAACTCAATTACAAAAGGGTTAGATTCACCTTTGATCCTGAATCACTCAAGTTAGTCCTTCTTAGAGGAATCAAGGGGGACATTCTAGAAACCATAAACATGTTGTCTGGAGGTGACATTTATCAACTATCTTATGATGATATCAAGACAATTTTCAAAAACCATTCCAAGGCTTCCAGAAAGAAGGGTAGGGCTAGTCAAGCTTTGGCTAGTTCCTCTTCCTCCGACACATCTATCAAGAGTGAAATTGGAAACATGTTGGAACACTTTAAGGGTGAAATGATGCAAACCATTGCTCTACAAATGGACACCATGTATATTAAGACGAAGTAGGATGAAGTAGAGAGAGCCTTAGCTATATTTTTCTCTAGATGCACTAGAAGGAACCCCTAAAATGAATGTACATTGAATGTTATAGAGGTCTTCTCGCTCTACGAGTAAAACCATTTCATAGATAAGTGCCATTATCTACTTGGATTGAAGGTTTTATACCAAGGGGTTAAAGGCGGGGATGAACAAATCTATTATATCAATCAGAGGAGACCTTAAGGACCTCAACCATACCAATAGGGCATAGAAGGGGCATCCTATTCCTATTACAATCCCAATCGGAACGCATCCCTTACCCCTTGGTGTTCTCCTTGTAATACTTCCTGGTCCACACCTTCTCCTTCGTCTTATGCACCTCAATACCCTTCCCAACCTGCCAATCAGTCATTTCAGCCATATGCTCCCCCACATCCTCATCGGAATACCCCATCACAAGGTTGGAGGCCTCCTTTCAACCAACCTCCAACCTTACTTCCTGTTGGGAAATTTATTTGCTTAAATTTCTGCATTATATTATTGACCAAGGAAACTCGTAAGCTTGTGATGATGCCAACAATATATATGTAGGAGTAGGCAACTAACTCTATGTCTAGTGAAATTATTTAGGATTCAATATAATATGTGAGGGAAGAGGCTCCTAACTAAGGAGATCCTGGTTGTCCTTCCCTACAATATCATAGAGAATTCATTGATTACATAAAACTTGAAACTTGAAATGCAAACAAGAGAATGAACTTTAATTGTTGTTCAGATTCAAATAGAGAGAAAGACTAACTTAGTCTCTTGATTGTCCTCTCATGTACTAATCCAAACTAAACTAAGATTCATCCATAAGCATAGGAAATGAAATAACTTGAAACATAAAAGCAAAAGGATGAATTTCAATTATCGTACAAATCAAATAGAGAGAGAGCCTAACTTAGACTCTTGGTTGTCCTCTCATATGTTGATAAGACTCTAATTTAAAACTCATTCATCAATCACAAACCAATCCTCAAACTTCTAAGCAATTAAATGAAATAATATCTAATATGAAATAACATGTTCCTTTGCTCCTTCTAGAGTGAGCTCAATTCTCCTAAGAACAAAGTGACAAGCCATTCCATATACTACATTAAGGTAACTTATATCTAAAACTACATAATGGAAATATATGTACAACTTATATCTAAAACTACATAATGGAAATATATGTAAAACAAAACTTTATTCTATTCCATCATAAGTTGGATACATGCTCCAAGAGTCCTCCTCTTGGAATGGAGGAGGTACTCCTATTTATACAAAAACTATGATAACAACCTCATAAATGTAGACCCACTATTCTCTCCTTTGACCCACATACTTCTCAACCAATGGTGACACATAACCCTATCCTCCATGATCTCCTCCATGAGGTCCATGATCTTCTCCATGAGGTTCATGATCTTCTCAAATTCGAATTTGAACATAGAGTGCCACATAAGGATGCCTTGGAAGCTTCCTTTGTACCTACACATGTCAACAAACTCATTCTAATTGTTAGGTATAAGTATAAGCATATTATTTTGCTAAGTTTTAACCATAAATCCACTTAAAAATGTTAAGAATTAATAAACTTTGGAAAAGCATAGTTATGACCCAATAATGAGGTAAATGTAATGATGTGGAGGTGGAATGGAGGTGACATGAAGGTAGAATGTGAAGATATTGGTGAATAATGGAGTGAAAATAAGGACTATTTTGAGGCCCAATACTTCCTCCACCTCCATCTCAACTACAACTCCTTCATCCTAATCCACCTAAGCAACATCAAATGCCTTCTCAACCAAATCTAAACCTAAGAAATAAACATGCACAATAGGTCTATTGATCTGATAATCACCCTATGAATGACCTTAGTTGAAGATTTATTAAACAAAAGGTATTACATATTCATATGCTGGTGTGTGTGTTCTATGTTATTGAAACAACAGATCGATCAGATTGCCAATACACAGACATTTTAAATGGAAACACATCAGATAAATACAGTAAGCAATACAAGACACAAACATTTTTTAATAAGGAGCTCACCCTATTCTCTAGGGCTACGTCTCCGGTCTAGCTTCAGTGGTGGCCTTGTTTCATTGTGTCTTACAACAAATAATTTACAATGCAGGGACTGAATATGAGTTCTCCTGACAGTAGATTTTGCTTGCCAGGGTGGTTCTTGGATTCCCCAAGCCACTCAGAGTTCACAGATTCTTATTCTTCCTACTAGCTCTGTGACCTTTGGTGTATAGTGGAAAGAGCCAACTGTGGTGCTCAATCCAGACAGATCCCTCTATGAGAAGGCTCGAATCTTCAAGCTCTCTGGTGCTCGATGTTGCATGTGGTCAGCTCGACCCTCTGTCTCCTCTTCTTGGCTTTACTACTCTATGTGTTCAGTCCTCCTCTCAAGGTTCATTGCTCACTGTCTCTTTGGTCGCTTGGATTCTTCTCCCAAATTCTCCTCTCCTTTTTCTATTGTCTCTGTTCATGGCTTAACCAACCGATCCTATGCCTATTCAGTTCCTCTCCCACCTGTGCCATTTCTCCTCCTGCACCTGTGCTTGGAGTTCCCTGTTTGGCATCAGCATGAATGCTCAGGGAGTTCCACGTGTCTTCATCTAACTAGTGCCAGAATGCTTCATCTGCTCATTCCTCCGGTTATGTCGCAAATATGCTCTTCGTCCACCATGGTGGTCAATAGATTCCAAATCTCTTTTAAATCACAACTTATTTCCCTGTCGATTCCGCATCTTTCCATCGGGTGCAATCTTAGTCATCCGATCTGGGCTCCTCTAGATCCAACGTCATACGTAGATCAAGCACGGTTAACTTGCTCGACTGTTAATGTGTGATCATGGTGGTTTTTTTCTCACCTCCGCTGCCACGCATTGATCACTGATTGTGATCGCTCTGCTTTCTCCAAAACCTCTTACTGTTCAAGGGCGTCCTGATCAAACCGCTGGTTTTTAGGCTGTGGGTCCCACTGTCATACATTGGCGCTTTTTACCTTTTTCCACTCGCAGTCCTTTGGCTCCTAACGTGACCGAGTGCTTAAGGCTCCCCATTTCAGCCCTGTTTTCCTAGCGATGCGTGATTAGCACTAATCGTGCATCAAAATTGCCTCCTTTTCCCAATCCGGGGCTCCTAGGGGCTATTTTGGCCTCCTGCGCAATCTCCATGGGCCTTTGGCCAGTGCGCTTTGACCGAAGTCCTTGTCGTTTCACACTGGCTGCCATGGCCACTGATTCAAGGGGTTTTTGATGTTGTTTTGGATTTCTTTAAAAAAAAAATTAACTCGATATAGTCAAAGTTCTTGACAGTCTTTTGTGGATCTGATTTGGATCATGGCCTCCCTACTAAAAAAGCTTTTGGACCACCAAAAGTTGGTTTTCTTCAAGCATCGACTAAGTGAGGAAACTTTTGTCTCACTTGTCCAATCTCAATCCACCTCACACTGCTCAGCTTCGAACCTTTAAGCCCAATCCTGAGGTACTCCACCTATCCACTGCATGTCGTTCTCACCTTCCTATCTAGCATTGTGTCTTCCTGCAACTCATTAAGATATTCAAGTAGCAGGTCATCAACAGAAGGTAATTGACTCTACCCTTTAGGTTCCTCAATCATTGAAGGCTCAAACAACCTCAAGCAGTCTGTGTTCACGACTGAGTAGATGTGCATGTAAGCTAGTAGATCAAGGTATAAGGCATTTTCACCAATTTTCTCAAGTATCCTAAAGGGTCCATACCTGATAGGTTTTAGCTTTTTACCTTCACCTTGCATTCTGTCCTTGCTGATAAATAGCCAGACTTGGTCTCCAACTAGAAAACTATGCTCCATCCAATGCTTATCATGCCTAGCCTTGTACTTGTCCTGGCTCTTTTCCAGCTATTCCTGTACTACCTGGTGGATCTCTTGGATCTATTCAATGAACCTAGTTTCCTTGTCCACATCACTATGTTTGTCAACCATGGTATCTTTACCAAAGAAAAAATCAAAAGGAGACCTTGGTATCAAACCAAAATAGGTCTCAAAAGGAGATCTATGTAGAAGAGTGTTTGGCTCTATTGTAAGCATGATGCACATAGCACAAGTGCTCATCCAAAAGATTAGGATGTTTGCTGCAATATCCTCTCAATAGTTGGCTCACTGTCCTGTTAACTACTTCTATCTGGCCATCTGTTTGTGGATAAAAATTTGTGCTTTTCTTCAAAGTGGTGTCCATTAGTTCCCACAGACTAGACCAAAATTTTCCCACAAATTTGGTGTCTCAATCATATATAATAGAAGTGGGTAGTCCAAAATGAACCCATACATGTTCAAAGAATAATTTTGCAGTTTGTTCAGCTGTAATCTGTTTACTACAAGGTATCAAAATACACATTTTGCTAAACCTATCCATAGCAACATATAGATAATCTTGAACTTTCCTAGATTTAGGTAGTCCTCCCACAAAATCCATGGAAATGCTTTCCCAAGGGTGAGAAGGAACTGGCAAGGGAGTGTACAAGCCTAGTTTTCTATTGATGGGCTTGCTTTTAGCATAAATAGCACACCCCTTTTCATATCTAGAAATTGTCTCATTCATTTTTAGCCAATAGCAGAATATTTATAGTTGTGCAACTATTTTACTTACCCCAAATTGACCTAATATCAGAGAAGTGTGTGCTTCCCTAATTATCTTTTCTCTTTTAGTTTGTGGAACGTAGAGTTTCCCACAATGATATAAGAGTCAGTCCTTCACATGATAGTCCAATTCTTCTAGGCTTTTGCCTTGACAAAGTTGCATATACATCTTTAAATTCCATATCCTGAGCATATTGTTCTATGTAGCTTTCATGCAGCACAGAATTATGGTTAAGTATGGTAGATGCATTTATAATGGATCTAGATAACATGTCTGCAACCTTGTTATGTATTCCCTTTTTATATTTGATGACTAAATGAAACTGTTGTAAAAAACCCATCCATCTATAATGTCTTGATGGTTGTAATTTAGTTTGGCAGTGTAGATATTGAAGTGGCTGATGATCGGTATGTATTACTCTTTCTTTTCCCATTAAGTAATGTTTCCACTTGTTCACACTTTGAACTAATGTGTACAATTCTTTATCATAGGTAGGATAGTTAACTACTGCAGGATTAAAAGTCTCAGAATGATAACATGCGGGTTTACTGTGCTGTGTCAACACTGCTCCCGTGGCATAGTCACTAGCATCCTTTTGGATATCAAATGGTCTTTGTAGATCTGGCAGTGCTAGTACAGGTGCTGTACTAATATTTTCTTTCAAGGTGTCAAAGGCTTTCTGCTGTTTGCCTCCCCACCAAAACACCTTGTTCAATCCTGTCAAAGCATGTAAGCGAGCTGCAATTGAGGAAAAATTTGAAATAAACTTCCTCGAATATTGTGCTGCTCCTAAGAAGCTTCTCACTTTTGTACCAGACTTGGGTTTAGGCTAGTTTATGATGACTACCACTTTAGAGGGATCTATTTTTAATTCACCTCCCCTACTATATGACCAAATAATTTAGAGAGGTTTTGCCAAATTCACCGATCAGGAGCTCAGGACCAAGTGTTGTAAAATGGTCAAAAATGAAAGTGTTAAAAACTAGTTTGAAATTAAATGACTGAATAGAGCTCGTCCTCCTGATTCTGATCCCATAAATGTTTCAAAAAACAGTCGTCGTATGAAAAAGTTATGCCAAAAACAAAATTGCCCAATAACGCTTAATTTTTGAACTTTTTCAAAAAAAATTAAAAAAAGAATATTCCACAAAATATTCCTTGGAATATTCTATTTTGGGCAGCGAATGGTAGGAAGCCACGTGGCAAGCCCGAGGCTTCCATGTGGCCCAAGGTGATGTCAGCGTTAATGGGTGCATATTAAAACTTGTTGGTTGGTAATGGTGAGGTTTGAACCCACGACCTCCTAAGCACCAACCAAATGCCTTACCATTGCACCACGCGGAAGTACTTGTTAATGGGCATGGAGAAACAACTTATGAAGACTAAAATTCATTTGGGTGGGTCCCGAAATGGACCAGCCCCTAAGGGCCAGCCCCATTCCATATTCCCTTACGCGCAAAACTGTGGGCCTAGACCCTTAACTGCTACCGCAAAATCCAATCCAAACCACCAGCCTGATTTTCTCAGTCACATGCGGGATTTACTGGCCATTAACTAGCATTCAAGTTGGTGGAAATTTTGGTAGAGCACCAAATTTGGGTGGACCTGCCATATTTGGCGGGCCTAACTGGCTCCAACTAAAGTTATCTAGAGTTTTTGTAGGGGCAACTGGCAGTTGGGAGTAAATGGCCATAACTTTGGCTAGGAAAGTCTGTTTTGGATGAATTTGTTTCTGATTTTGGGTCTCTTCGACCTTATAAAGACATTGGAATAGGTTTCACATCTATCTGAGATCGTTTGCAGGTGTTTTAGCTTCGGGGAAGTTCCAGAAGCCACCAGGGACAAATCAGTTTTGGAGTTGCATTGGGATATGTGTAGCCATTGAAGGTGGAACAAAGGTCATTCCTGAAGGTTTTCAGCATTCTGAATCCATTTCTACAGCTTTTTTTGTCTGTTGAGGTATTCTTCTCACTGTTTATCTTTAGGGAAACTTTCAGGGCCACCAGGGCCATTTTAGTGCTTGAGTTGTTTGGGGGGCTATGTTCATCCATTTTTGGTGATTCAAAAGCCTATGTATGCTATTTTCATCCTTCTGAGTCTAATGGAAGATTTTTTAGAACCAATTGAGGTCATCTTCACCTCGAAATTCTCCATGCAAGTTTAAAGGGCCACTAGGGCCAATTGGGGAAAGTACTGTATGAGGTACAATTTCACTGTTTAGTGCTTAGGAAAGAGCATGTTTAGCTAATTTCTATCTTCTGATTCTATATTTATAGTCAGATATTTCTTTTGAGACACTCATATTCTTGTATTAGCATTTGTAGCATTTTTAATACAAGAGGACAAGCCTAGTTGGAGAGGCTTGGTCCAACAGATGTAGCCCAGAAGGAGTGAACTGCTTTATCATTTTGATGTCTTTATTTGCTGAAGACGATATGCTAAACAAAACTAATATAAAGTGTTAAACATCAAATATACATAAGTTGCATACACCCATAATCACCTATTCAGCTGCAGAAAGTTATTTGTCTTATTCCAGAAGACATCAAACTTCAAGTATGCGTATGTCAAAGACTTCTAAGTGTTTACTTTGTTATTTCTTTAGGCAGATCCTGTAGAGGGCCAGGTAGCCTCTGGAACTCATCCTCTCTTTAGAGGTTACATGTCCGGTGAATGCCCCTACAGTCTATCTTTGTATAAGAAATAAGAAGTTTTCACCTTTTTAGAGGTCACTTGGAGTGTATAACTCACATTTGGAATTATGGAAAATGGATACCTTGCACCCTTAAACAAGTACATTCAATTTTTAGATCATTCACATTTGGAGAGTTTAACAGAAAGATTTTCTCTTTTCAAAACATCTAATGTTTACTTAACATGCTTTAAATGTTCTTCACACGTTTTACTAAAAATCAGAATGTCATCCAGATACACAATAACAAAATCATCAAGAAAAGGTCCGAGCACATCATCCATTAATCTCATGAAAGTATTAGGGGCATTGGTCAAGCCAAAAGGCATAACTAGCCATTCATACAATCCCTTCTTTGTTTTGAAATCAGTCTTCCATGCATCTTGCTCTACAACTCTGCCCTGATGGTATCCCCTGTGCAAATCCAGCTTGGTGAAATAGAGAGCTTCCTTATTCAATGCTCCGTAATCAATGCACATTCTCCAGGAGTCATCTTTCTTTCTCACCAAAACGATTGCTAACCCACATGGTGATATGCTAGGCCTGATGAACCCTTTCTCAAGCAACTCCTGCACCTACTTCTTGATTTCAACATTCTCTAAAGCAGACAACCTGTACATCCCAATGTTAGGCAAAGGAACATCTTGCTGCAAAATAATCATGTACTTATTCCTTTTTGGGTGGCAGACCTTTAGGTTCTTGAAATAAGACATCATACTCTAAAACAATCTTTTCTATATCAGCTTGCTGATCAGCATTACAACCCTCAAATATTTTGGTCTTATCAGGTGTCTTTTCGTTTACAACCATCAGTAAGAACTGTTTGCATGAATTTATCATTCTTTTCATCTGCCATGAGTTTATGAGAGTATAATTATTTTTGAGCTTGTGAGCTCTTACAAAGTATTTGATTCCATCTTTAACAAGTAGATACTTGTTCTCAACTCTATAGAAAATATCATTTCTATCATACAAGTAAGGACTTCTTAAAATAATTCCACATAAATCCAAAGGAATTACATATAACTCAACCTCATCTACAAATGCTGATCCAAAAGAAAACTTGAGTTTGCACTGTCTACTCACTTGTAGTTGTGATTTATCACTCAACCATCCTAATCGGTATGGTTTCTTATGAGGTGTAGTTAGTAATCCCAATTTCTTTACAATTTATTTAGAAATTAGATTTACTTGTGAGCCACTATCAAACAAACTATCAATCTTTTGATTTTTGGAAACAACTCGAATATGGAAAAGCTCATGTCTTTTTCTCTCATGTTCTTCATCAATAATAGATTGAGCAGAATTACTAGTAGATGATTTAGAACTCTTACCTTTTATACCTGTGGCTGCAATGATTGTTTCGTCTCCCGAGTCTGACCCCAAATATTTCCAAATAGCTGCAACAATCTTCTTCTTCTTGCCCTTAGACTTCTTAGGTCTCAGATATGGATGCAGAATCCAACAATGCTCATCATCATGTCCCTCCATTTTACAGTGAGTGCATCAAGCTTTGCCTTTTTGTGAAGTGTTAGCCTTCCTTGCTTTCCACTTCTGCTTTCTTTTCTCCTTTCTCTTGCTTACAATGGGTTAAGATGGTCCCCCAACTTCTGGATTCCAATTCTTTCCTCTAGCTTCTAGATGAGTAGCTTGTACAGATACCTCATCTATACTAGTGGGATTAAACATGAGGATGGTATGCCTCATGTAAATGTGTAGACCACCAATGTACTTCAAAAGAGTCTCTGGTGAGTCTAATGATATGCCCAACATCAATGCTCTCTTTCTGAATTCTTGAGTATACCCTTGCACACTTTGCCCTTTCAACTACTGAAGAGTTTGCCAACTCATCATGGCTTGTTGCATGTAGGCCAATGGATAGAACTACTTTTTGATTATAGAAACAAATTCACTCCAAACAGAGACGGTCTTACCATGCTTCTTCATATCATCTTGGGTTCTACCTTCCCACCAAACCAAGGTAGTTCCTCCTAGGCATAGGCTTGCCAGCTAAATATTACTCTTGTCTGAGTCTATTTTCTGTACTCTGCAATACACATCAATTTGTCTAATCCAATTTTCCAACTTTTCAGCATTTATCTCTCCATCATATATAAGCAAGTCAAATTTGACATCTAGTTTAATCAAGGATTCTTTCTTATTATGCACAGGGCTACTAGGAGGTGTAGGAAAGCTTTCTTCTTTTCCCTCTCCCTTTGAGTGGTCATGAGAATGAGATTGATCTTCTTCTTTTTCTTGTTTAGAGCCTGATGAGTCTTCATCCTTGTGCTTTCTAAAGTCCCTATACATTTCTTCTACCATAGACTTTATAGCTAGGAAACTTTCTATGAACTGGGGGTCTAGCCCTATAGAACCTTCTTCTGACATTGTCTTCTGAGAATAGACTCTCCCAATTTGAGGATTAGTTTCCACCAACTCTCCTTCTCCTAATTTGAGCTTTGATCTAGTAATCATTCATAGCTAAACCAACACAAGCTTGTCTAACCTTACAATCTAAAGCTATGATACCACTTGATCTAATAATCACCCTATGAGTGATCCCAATTGAAGATTTATTAAACAAAAGGTATTACAGACTCATATGCTGGTGTGTGTTTTCTTTTTTATTGAAACAACGGATCGATCAGAATGCCAATACACAGACATTTTAAATGGAAAGACAACAGAGTAATACAGTAAGCAATACTAGACACAAATAGTTTTTAATAAGGAGTTCACCCTATTCTCCAGGGCTACGTCTCCAGTCCAGCTTTAGTGGTGGCCTTGTTTCATTGTGTCTTATAGCAAAGAATTTACAATGCAGGGACTCAATATGAGTTCTCCTGATAGTAGATTTTTCTTAGCATGGTGGTTCTTGGATTCACCAAGCCACTCAGAGTTCACAGACTCTTTTTATTCCTACCAGCTCTCTGACCTTTGGTCTACAGTGGAAAGAGCCAACTATGGTGCTCAATCTAGACATATCCATTTATGGGAAGGCTCGAATCTTCAAGCTCTCTGGTGCTCGATGATATTTGTGGTCAGCTCGGCCCTATGTCTCCTCTGCTTGGCTTTACTACTCTTTGTGTTCAGTCCTCCTCTTAGGGTTCACTATTCACTCCCTCTCTGGTTGCTCAGATTCTTCTCCCAAATTCTCCTCTCCTTTTTCAACTGTCTCTGTTCATGGCTTTACCCAGTTGATCCTATGCCTGTTCGATTCCTCTCCCACCTGTTCCGATTCTCCTCCTATAGTGGTGCTTGGAGTTCCCTATTCGATGTCAGCATGAATGCTTAGGGAGTGCCATGTGTCTCCATCTAACTGGTGCTAGCATGCTTTGTTGACTCGTTCCTCCGGTTATGTCGCAAATACACTCTTCCTCCACCGTGGAGGTTAACAGATTCCAAATCCCTTTTAAATCGCAGCTTATTTCCCCGTCGATTCCACTTCTTTACATCGAGCGCAATCTCAGCCGTCCGATCTGGGCTCCTCCAGATCCAACGTCATACGTACGTCGAGCATGGTTAACTTGCTCGACCATTAACACGTGATCACGGTAGTTGTTCTCTCACGTCCGCTGCCATGCATTGATCGTTGATTGTGATCACTCCGCTTTCTCCAAAACCTCTTACCGTTCAAGGGCGTCCCGATCAAACTGTCAGTTTTCAAGTCATGGGTCCCACAATCATACACTGGAGTTTTTTACCTTTTTCCACCCGCGGTCCTTTGGCTCACAACGTGACCGAGTACCTAAGGCTCCCCATTTTGGCCCTGTTTTCCTAGCGATGCACGATTAAGTGCTAATCGTGCATCAAAATCACCTCCTTCTCCTGATCCAGGGCTCCTAGGAGCTATTTTGGCATCTTGTGCAGTCTCCATGGGCCTTGGTCATCGCGTTTTGACTGAGGTTCTCTTCGTTTCGCGTCGGGTGCCATGGCCACTGGTTTAAGCGGTTTTTGATGCTATTTTAGATTTATTTAAAAATTTGTTCAACTCGATACAGTCAAAGTTCTTGACAGTCTTTTGTTGATCTGATTTGGATCATCTATAGCATAGAAGTATCCTACCTTGCCTATGTTGTGTAAATTCAAGAAATCAACCTCAAGTCTGGAAGAGTGCTTCTAGATAACCAACCTCCATCTCCACCTGAAGAGCTTGAAGAGGAAAATGAAGAGAGTGTTCCTAAAGTCAATCCACCTCATTTTCCTAAAATATTGATCCATCGTAGTAAGCACACCCTAGAAGAGACTAAATGTTTGGGAGAATTGAAAATCTTGTGTGTTAAAATCCCACTCCTCCAAGACATCAAGGATGTTCCCATCTACAACAAGCTAATCAAGGAGAAATGCTTCAAACATATTGGGAGGAGAAGGAAAGACACCCCTACCATTAATTTCATCGGAGAATGTTCTGAATTAATGTTGGGGAGAGTGATTTTCCCAAAGTATCTAGACCTTGGAAGTTTTGTGGTAGATGTGCTCATTGATGGCATCATTGTCCCACACACCTTGATTAATCTTGGAGCTGCCATCAATGTGATGACCAAGGAGATGATGCTCAAACTAAATCTCCAAGGATCCTTAAGAAAGACCACAACAATATTGCAACTTGCAGACAAATCCATAGTAGCTTCCAAGGGAGTTGTTGAGAATGTAATGGTCTCTATTGATGCCTGGGAGTACCTTGATGACTTCTTAGTTCTCTATTCCAAGACCAAATTCAATGCTTATTCTCTCATGCTTGGAAGGCAATGGGTAGCCATTCCTAATGCTTAAATAAGTTGTAGAGTTGGGAACATGACCATTAAGAATGTGCATTTTTCCAAAAATTTGGTCTTGTACCATCCTACTCAACCATCCATAGAGCATGACCTAACCTTATGGTTGGAAGAGGAGGAGGAATATGAATTATACCATACCCCATCCTTCCCAATTTGTACCCTAGATGCTATTATAGGAGGGGGAAACCTAACGAAGATGACCCCATTCATCAAATCCTCAAGAACCAACTGCCGAACACCATGCCTCTTGATCAGTTGGTGAAGAAATCTGAAGATAACCCTTGCACTGATTTGTGCCTAGTTGACTCAATTCCTTCTCATGTAAAAATGGTAGAATTTGGACTATCTAAAACATTAGAAATCAACCACGGTTAGCACATGCTTAGATAGCACCTGAATTCCTTTGCCTAGAGCTATAAGAGAATGGTGGGAGCGCGCCCTTCAGTGTGTACTCATCACATATACATCAAGGAAGGTTGAAAATCAATGTGCCAATTGTTATGTTCCTATACCAATAGGAGTCATAATTTTTGAATGGCTGAGGTCAAATCTGTAATATGTACATGTAGGTTTTAACCTCGTATAGAAATTACCTGCATACGAATTCTAAAACACAGAAAATAAATAATGCAAGAGCATAACACATAAAACACATATACACAGAGATTTCCCCTAGATCCCAAAACCGACACTACTAGTTTGATTTTTCGTTATGTTCCTTTCAATGTTACAATACATATTTATACATGACGAAGCATCCAATACCATGGACTGAAAAATCATCGCATCCAAAACCATGGACCAAAAACCATCGCGTCCAAAAACATGTGCAAAAATCATGCACAAAATCATAGGTGGGTCTGCCCATCCTAACATAGGGTCCAAAACCAAAATTTTCTGGGGCACTGCCCTAGACCCCATAAGTGGGGTTCGATACACCCAAACCCATTTGACGCCCCCCCCCCCCCCCCCCCACTACATAATCGATGCAACGAAGGGGGGGCTCTACCTCCCCTCTACCCCCCACCCGACTAACTACGTGGGCTAGTCATGGAAAGAATATAACACAATCAAACATTCTCCCACTTGTTGTTTTCTTTCATGGGGGCCACAAGAGAGCTTAGTCATTTTTCCAGTCCTGAAATGCCCATTGTCTCTCTACATCAAGATAACTTTTCATAGCTCACATATTTTGTTAATGCATCTATAATATTCTTCAAAGTGTCCAACTTTACCAGCAACACCTTTTTGTCTTCTATCATATCCCTCACAAAGTGATACTGAACATCAATGTGCTTTGTCTTTGAATGTTATGTGGGGTTATTTGCCAAGAAAATTGCGCTTTGGCTGTCATAGTCTATCCTTATAGCTCCTTGTACTAACCCCATACTTGAACACAATATCTACAACCAAACTGCTTCCTTGCTTTCATGAGTGGCTACCATGTATTCTACCTCTGTAGTTGATAGTGCCACTACAGATTGTCTCTTACTCATCCAACTAACTACACCTCCAAATAGGTTAAACACATACCTAATTGTAGGTCTTCTATGATCTATATCTCGAGCCCAACCTGCATCAACAAAGCCACGAATATCTAACATTTTGTCCAATCTTGGTCTTCCTTAGTAGCATAGGCCATAATCACTAGTGCCACGCAAATACCTGAAAACCTACTTCACTGTTGTCCAGTGCTCCTTCCCTAGTTTTGATATAAACCTGCACAATACTCCCATCGCATGTGCAATTTTTGGTCTAGTACAGATCATTGCATAGATCAGGATACTGACTGCACTTGCATATGGAACATGGGACATGTCCTCTTCCTCTTCTTGTGTCTTAGGACACTGTTCAACAGATAACCTCACACCGACAGCAATAGGAACCTTCCCGATTTACTATCTTGCATATTAAACCTTTGCAGTATTGTCTTGACATACTTCCTCTAGTTTAACCAGAGCTTCCTCTTTTCCCGATCTCTTTTAATTTCCATGCCCAAAATATAGTTTGCAGCACCGAGATCTTTCATGTCGAATTTGGAGGACAATTGGGTCTTCAAATCCTGGATAATTTCTTTGTCATTTCCAACCAGCAACATATCATCCACATACAAGACCAGATAAATAACACGGTCACCAATTAATTTAAAATACACACAGTGATCTGCTTTGCTTCAGGTGAAGCCAAGTCCCCGTATAAATGTATCAAATTTCTGATACCACATCCTTGGTGACTATTTTAACCCATATAGAGACTTCTTTAACTTGCATACCAGTTCTTTCTTACCCTTCACCGCAAAGCCTTCAGGTTGCTTTATGTATGTTTCCTCTTCCAAATTCTCATGAAGAAATGTTGTCTTCACACACATATGTTCTACCTCAAAATCAAAAGTAGCAGCAATAGATAAAAGTAATATAATAGAAGTTACCTTAGCAATAGGAGAAAAAATATCACCAAAATCAATTCCTAGGACTTGAGAATAAACTTTTGCTACCAACTGAGCTTTATATTTCTCCACCTTTCCTTCTGCATTGCTCCTCTTCTTGAACACTCATTTGCTGCCAATGGGTTTCCTTCCAGCCAGCAACTCCACCAAATCCCAAGCCTCATTTCTGTACAAAGATGCCATTTTATCAACTATGGCCTCTTTCCATAGTTTTCCATCCTCTGAATCTACTGCTTCCTTCACAATTTTGGGATCATCGTCAATAATAGATAAAGCAAAATTTTAAAAAATAAGATGGACTATACTTTTCTGGCTCTTCATCTTCTGATTCCTCCTTTGTTGTAGAGCTTGATTCTTCCTCCTTTCACTCAAAATCTATCTTCTTAGGTTCCT
Source organism: Pinus taeda (assembly GCA_000404065.3). Taxonomy (NCBI): domain Eukaryota; kingdom Viridiplantae; phylum Streptophyta; class Pinopsida; order Pinales; family Pinaceae; genus Pinus; species Pinus taeda. Next base: position 123,498 of record APFE031571309.1, read on the forward strand.
TTGGTTGGACTTCATGTTTAATATTATCTTTCACCTCTCTAAACAGCACATCTCGGTTGTACACAACCTTCCTTGTTGCTAGGTTCCAGTGCTTATAACCCTTTAAACCATCCTTTTACCCAATTAAGATGCACTTTTCAGATTTACTATCTAACTTGGTTCGTTTCTCCTTTGGAACATTTACATATGCATCCCATCCAAATACCCTTAGATGTGAAAGCAATGGTTTATTACCAGTCCATACCTCTTGTGGAGTCTTATCTTCCAACACCGATGAAGGTGACCTGTTGACCAAGTAACATGCAATATCCACCACCTCTGCCCAAAATTCCTGTCCTAACTTGGCACCACTGAGCGTGTTTCTTTCCCTTTCCATCAACATCTTGTTCATTCTTTCTAAAACTCCATTTTTCTGAGCTATATATGGAGTAGTCTTCTGCCATGATATACCACACTTCATATAGAATTCTTCAAATTTCTTGCTGCAAAACTCTTCACTATTATATGTCCTTAGCACCTTTATCTTCTTCTCTATCTGATTTTCCACGAGAGACTTAAATTCTTTAAACCTTTCAAAGACTTCAAATTTATTCTTAAGGAAATATTTCCATGTATTCCTTGAGAAGTCATCTATAAATGATACATAGTACACAGACTTACCCAGTGATGGAACCTTCACAGGTCCAAACACATTACTATGCACAAGCTCTAATATCTATTTCGCCCTCTTACTACCAGAGGGGAAACTCACCAATTATGCTTCCGATATACACAATTTTCATAGAAATCAAAATCCATAGAGCTATTACTCATACCTTCTATCATACCTTTACCATGAAGTATTCGAAGGCCTTTTTCTCTAATATGTCCAAGCCTTTGATGCCACAACATGGTCTTCTCTCCAGAGACCACTAGATTTTCTACTCCACTTTCAGGAACCACATAATTGTTGCAGCCATCAACAACAATGCTACCTTGTAGCTTGTACATAGTTCCAATCTGAACTCCCCACATCAATACCAGGAAACCTAAACCATTTGCAGGTATCCTTCTCGAACATTGTCTTTACACCTGCATCATCCAACTTTTTTATAGAAATAAGATTTTTGGCCAACGCAGGAATATGTAGAACACTCGGAAGTGTTATAACATTTCCTCCTGCCAACTTCAATTTTACTTTTCCATGACCGACGATTCTAGTCTTCCTGTCATCCCCCAAGAAGACATCACCACCATCATATTTCTCATACTCACAGAACCACTCTCTATGGGGAGTGAAGTGAAAGGATGCACCTGGGTCAATCAACCATGCCTCATGATCTACACATGTACTTGAAGAAGCCAAGTACACATCCCAACCTTCATCTGAGGTGGTTTTCGCCTTTGTAGAAGGAGCATCATTAGATCACTTTCCTTTTTTAGGAGATTTAGATTTACAATCCCTTTTGTAGTGCCCTTCCTTTCCACATTTCTAGCACACCACCTTTACAAGTTTTCCTGGAGATTTATATCTCCCTCTAGATTTAGATCTCCCACTTGATGACTTATTTTTGTTTTTGTTCTGGGACTGTCCTCGTATATACAAGGCATCACCATTTTGGCTCTCCATATTTTTCTGTCTCATCTCCTCCATCAGCAGGGATGAGACTATTTCATCAAATTGAAAGGTAGTTGCATTGCTACATATTGAAATAACTAGATTATCCCACGAATCTAGTAGAGAACACAACAAACTGATGCACTTATCTTCATTTGAAATTTCAATATCAACAGATGCTAGCTGACTTACCATAGTATTAAATGCATTCAGATGTTCTGTCACCAAGTCTCCATATTTCATCCTTAGGTTATACAACTTTTTCCACAGGAACAGTTTATTCACTAGAGACTTAGAATGGTACAAAGTCCGTAACTTGTCCCACAAAGCCTTCGTCGTAGCTTCCCCTGATACATTCAACATTACTGAATCTGAGACACAAAATCGTGTTGTGCTCTTTACCTTCCTATCCAACTTCTTCCATTCTTCATTGGACACTCCGTTGGTTTAGTACCTGGATCTACTGCAATCCACTGATATTTATCCACCAACAGATCCTCCATATTAAGTTTCCACAACTCAAAAATATGGCCATTAAATTTCTTGATCTCTATCTCTCCACTACTTACCATCTTCTTTCACCACCAGAATTGATCTAACAAATCTCCCACTGAACAGGGTCTACCACAAGCCCGAGAAAGCCCCTCAATAACAAATGCATCTCCTTGAAGCTAAAACTGCTCTGATACCAAATGTAGGTTTTAACCCCATACAACAATTACCTGCATACGAATTCTAAAACACATAAAATAAACAATGTAAGAGCATAACAAATAAAACACATATACATAGATATTTTCCTTAGATCCCAAAACCGGGACTATTAGCTTGATTTTTCATTATGCTCCTTTCAATGTTACAATACATATATATACATGCTGAAGCATCCAATACCATGGACCCAAAAATCATCGCATCCAAAACCATGGACCTAAAACCATTGCGTCCAAAAACATGCACGAAAATCATGCACAAAACCATAGGTGGGTTACGGGTATGCCTCAAACCCCATGTAACCCCCCCCCTTGCTACGCAATCGAGGCAACGAATGGGGGGACTCTACCCCCCCTCTAATTCCCTGTTTAACTACGTGGGCTAGCCGTGGAAAGAATATAACACAACCCAACAATACATACCTTTACTTTCTACAAATGTTTTCCATATTCAGAAGAAAAAAAAAAAAAAAAAAAAAAAAAAAAAAAAAAAAAAAAAAAAAAAAAACAAAAAACAAACTTAAAGGTGGTATGTCCTAAAGGAAAAATCAAAGGAAAAAAAGAATGAAAAGGTTAAAAAAGATGAAAAGGGAACCCTAAGGAAAAATAAAAAGACCATGAAAGTGTGCAAGTCCAACTGCCACTACCATTTAAATTTTAAGCATAATAATGATTGTGTTCAACTTTTTATTCATGCCACAATATATGGTAATCAAATAGTTTGATCTTCGTTATTCCATGCTTTGTTTTCATGCTTAGAGATAGAGAATAAAATCTGACCAAACTATTTAATCTTTGCAAATAAGTAGATAGGTAGAGTAAATAAAAGGAGCTCAATAGTTTAATCTGAGCCCTTGGATGTAATAAGGATAGACTTAGATAGATTTCCATTGTAAAAGAAAGAAAAAGTTTTGATAAGAGTTTGCCAGCTTAAGTGCACCCTAATAAAGAGTAGAAAAAATGGTAGATGAGTAGACGGGTAAGTAGTTGAATGGTTGCAGAATTATGATGAATGATTAGTTAAGATCATATCATTTACTTTCATCATCAAGCTGCTAAAATATGGATGATAATTGAGCATCTACGCAAAGTCAAGTGATTAATTTCCCTATTCATTTTACCCCTAATTGGACTAATTTCCCATAAGCAAAGTCAAAACTGCCTAAAACCTTAACTTAAAGGGGCTTAGAGTATTTCTCTGACTTCTAGAGGGACCACACCCTCAACACAATAACTTACAGGTCCTAAGCACTAAAATCCTCCTCACAAACATTCACCCACTTCAATTCATTCATTTTCCCTTTAAAATTCCCTTTTCCTAAGGTAAAACCATCATTTGCCTAGGGAAAGTAAGCACCCCCATGTAAAACCCCTCTTTTTCACAAAAACCCACAATATGCATTTAGCATAACTTATAATGTTTAATGTGAAATGTAAATAAACTCAGTATACATTATACTTAGCGCACTTCATTTTCCGCTCTCATTTCATATTTACTTCTAACATTATTTACTAATTCCAAGAAAAAATCAACCCTTTCCAGTATGTTTTTATTAAAAATCCTATATGTTAATATCCCGCCCCAAGATTTGAAACATAAGCCTTACTAATAAACTAATTAAAGTGATTAATTAAGTCAATCAGTGACTAACTAATATCCATGACCCGCCACTATATAAAGAAATTAATTAATCAATCAGTGATTAATTAATAATCTTTCCCTGCCAATCAAATCACTCCTGATGTTATTAAACCTCCCTAATCCACAATTAATTAATCCTTCTACTCATTAAAGCCCCTTCGGGCCCCTCCATTCAGCCTCACATTAAATCATCGCCCAATCTACGTGCAATCTGACCCCTTGAGATGCAACAATCGACACGCATATCAGGTTGCCTCTGAAGGCTGATCTTTACCCACTTTATGAGAGTGGTTTCATTGTTCACCTCGATGCTACGTGGTGCCCAATGAATGGCATCGGGTAGCCTTCCCCCAAAACCACTTTATCCCAAAAGGCGGTGCGATGGATTTTGCTTACCACCTCCCACTACGCGACAAAATGTCACATCCCTTGTTGGTGCCAACTATCATTTTCCTAATGTACTCTCCAAAGTCATTGACTTTACAAATAAAACCAAAAAACTATAGTTTTTTCGTTTTATCATGAAAAATGAACATTCTGACCTCCATGCAAGAACATAGTATGTGAAACCATCAACTTGCTACCAACTACCAACTTACTGAACCTACTGAACTCCAAACCACCTTGCAGACCTGTGCACTTCTAGAAGATAGTGCACAGTCACCATCACTCCGTCTGAAATCCAAAACTAGGTATTTATCCCAATTCACTGAGAAACCCTATTTTGTTCCACAACTTGGACTAAATTGCTTCCAATTCCTAAGTAATTTAGTAATAAAAATTTCCCGGTGACTCAAAAACACTTGAACTAGGCCAATTTTTCCCAAAAATCACTAAAAACCCTTCACCCCTATCCTTGAATCCAAAAGAACTAAGGATGTCTACCGCAATTGCATTGAATATCATGCTCGTTACTACTCCTCATAGGGATTTAGATCGTCTCCCACTCACTGATAAAGATTTCCAGATAAAAGATACCTCTGTCTTAGAATCCCCTTTGAAACTCTTCTGCAGGTACAGAGACCAGTACCTAAACCATGTAGACAATATAAGGCTTTGGGAATCAGTATTACCCAAATACCAATTCCCTAGAGTTCACATATTCCCAGAGATTGCACATTACTGTCACATGAACTATGATCCCGACCAAAGAGCAGTGAGAACCCCTGACTAGTCTGTATTATTTACTATCATTGTTGAGTCCATAAATGAAATGCTACAATTACAACCAAGCCAAATCATGGCTCCTCTTTCTATTGCGGATTTACTGAGATGCTACACTCACCTCAATCGAACTTGCTTGGTTATACTAGACCTTCATCAAGGAAGAACAATACACTCCAACAGACTCTCCCCCTTGCCTGTGGACTATATTCTCTGACCTTGGCCAAGACATCATAGATATGATATCCAATATGTTAGGTTATACTACAAGTGAATTTTTTGATGAAATCATTATAGCCTTTATGTCCATTTACTCTCCTCGGCAACCACCATCCATCATGTTTAACTATGCTAAGTTCATTGCTGATAAAAATCATGATCAATTCATGAGGTTAGAAAATGAAAGAGTATTTAAATATTATTTGGTTCTGTATCATTTATTCTTGTATTATCAAGCTGATAAATTTCCAATCACCCTCCGAAAGCTTGATACCAGAGGCAACCCCAAATCAGTGGACTTCTGGACTTCATTGATCCACCAATCTAACTCTCATTATTCTTATACCGATTTCATAGATCTCTTTGTGTACCCAATAACAATTATGCTATTAGGAAGCCCTCCCACCATAATCAGTGCAGACATCAGGAGGGTCCTTCAGTTACGAAAATAGTATAGAGTGGGGGATTGGTACTTGTACCAAAACCACACTGAAATCATAACCTATGGATGTGAGCTAGCTCCCTACAAACTGCCCAGATACCTCCCTATGAGATTGTTTGCCCTGGAATGCTACATACAAATGAGCAATTCAGATGACGTGCATTTTGTGAAAGCTAGGAATAAATCTCAGCTTAGGATAAAGATCAGCTTGGTCCTTTCATATGTAATAGTAGGGAAGCAGGAGAGGAAGCAGAGGAAATCCTCCAAAGGTTGAGACTAAAATAAAGTTTCATCTGGAATTATGACCCTTTAGAGTTCATTTGAAATAGAAAGCAAAAGAATAAATTATCTCCTTATATCCACCATAGAATCCTTGAAATTGAACAATATGCAAATCAGTTTGAATGGGTGGAAAACACTTTGGTAGACTAGGATAGCACAAAAACTATTGTCAACAATGTATTGATTGATTTATATAGAAAACTTGATGAGGATTCATTTTATAGGTGTCGAGAGAAACTCAAAGACAATCACAGGGAAGCATCAAAGCACTCAAAAGGAACAAAGCAGCCGGAGGAATCTGAATAGCCTGAGATTTCAGAAGAACTTGCTCAACCAAAGAAAATCATGAGCAATCCTCCCCTTTTGCAGACTCCTCTAAATGAGGAGAGGAATCTAAAAAGAGATAGAGAGGAGGCCACCCCCTCTAGTAAAAAAATTTCCCAGACCTATGTCAAGAGGCAATGGTTGAACCCATTTTCAGAATAGAAGTTTACCAAGGAGACAACAGGAACTGTAGGAGTAGAAAGCAGATGTAACGCTCCTTCAAGCGGTACGCAAGAACCTTTCACCTCACACACTCAAATGCTAGAAAGGAAACATAGTGTGGAAGTACCCTCCTTCAGGGCTCCTACTGGTCAGAGCCAAGCTATCAAATAAAAATAGAAAGAAATCAAGGCAAGAAATGAAAGATTAAAGGTCCAAAGTTATGCACACTACTTGAAAATGGCTCCAACAAATCAAACAAGGCTAATGTTAGCCTTTGACATAAAGGAAGGTAAAATGTAAATGAGCATTTTGAAACCAACTATACAACAACAGTTAAGTTATGGTATGTTCTATGCTTATAACAATTTACTTCTTTTTCTTATTATATTCCACAGATTAGTAGTCACATGTACATAAAGTAAAGTGCAGATAGAACATTAGACAATTGACAGAAAACAAGCCAAGACAAGAGACACAAGATGTGGCGGCTAGCCAGGGACAAACCCCACAATCTGCGGGGAAACCCTTTGATCAAATATTTTTTTATCTTCAATAATTCAGTAGAGATAAATAGTACAATAAATATGATTTATATCAATAGTAGTAAACCCTAGATCAACAACATCAACATTAGAAGCTTCATCATCAAACTAGGGTAGACGATATCTCACAAACCGACCGTCAAATCGACATGATTCCACCACCACAAGTTGCAGCTTCCAGAGGAGGTTTATATGAACCTACAATGCAGTTCAAATAAAGAGATCTTCTAGTCCACATAGGTCAATCTTTACTTTTGCAGTTGCAACTTTAGTTTCGACAACTTCCGGCTTCAAACTAGGGTAGTCAATATCTTTCAAACCGTCCGTCGGATTGACTTGATTCCACCACCAAAAGTTGCGGCTTTCAGAGGAGGTTTAGATGAACCTATAGCATAGTTCATATGAGGGGATATTCTAGTCCAATATTTACTTCTGTAGTTGCAGCTTTAGTTTCAACAGCTTCCGGCTTCACATGTGTGAGAGAGAGACCCTTTTCTGCACAGTAGAGAAGAGACTCTTTTCTATGCAGTAGAGAGAGAGAGAGATGTGATTAGATGAGTGAGTCCAAATGAGGAAAATTCCTCCTCTATTTATACACAACATTGGTGTTTGAATAGATGTGACTGTTGGGCTTCTGAGTCTACATGAGTTGTAGGTCGGCTTGATAATAATTCCATAATCAAAATAAATTCATATCTCCATGAATACTTATCGTAATCAGATGATCTTTATATCAATCCTACACCTCTAAACAAGAGGAACCTAATAAAGATATTATTAGCCATGAATAAGATGACCCACATGAATTTTTGCACAGGTTTCCAATTTTAACACTCCCTCTCAACTAGGGAAAACTTCATCTGCAATCTGTCTATCGGTCGTTACTATTCATCCATCAAATGTACTGCCCTGTATAGCCTAACCCTTGCCCTTCTCTACTCTATTCTAGGTGTTCTGCTTTGCTTTTATCTAAATTATGAAGAAGAAGAAATGATCGAGGATGTATCATACTGACTCAAAGTTAGTCTCAGAGTATGTACCACTGGTCCTGGAACAGTCTCAACCAACTCGAAGTGATTGTCATAGTGAGTACAACTCCATTGGTCTTAGAACAGTATCATCCTCCACTAACTCAAGGTCAGTCTTGGAGTGTGTACCACTGGTCCCAGACCAGTCTCAACCAACCCGAAGTTAGCTTCATAGTAGGTACCACTCCTACCACTAGTCCCAGACTAGTATCGCAGTCTCAGAGAGTGTACCACTTGTCCTAGACTAGTCTTAACTGACCCAAAGTCAGCATCATAGTATGTACCACTCTCACTAGTTCCAGACCAGTACTGCACTAACACAATGTCCATCTTAGAGTATGTAAAATTGGTCCCAGACTAGTCTCAACTGACCTGAAGTCCGCGTCATACTATGGTACAACTCATACCACTGGTCCCAAACCAATATCATTGATCCCAGATCAATGGAGGTCATCCTAGCATAGGGAGTACAGTAGATACAACAATGCATCCATCGGTACTACTATGGTCCTGAACTTCATTTCCTTGCTCATTGATCAAAAGAGAGGTACTTCCCATGAGTCCCAGACTACATGGGTAGGATGCCACGATAGGAGAACTAATCAATCCTGTCCTCATAGGAGAACACATCAATCCTACTACAATTGCCTTGGAGAACACATCAATCCAGGCCTCACAAGAGAACACATCAATCTTGCTACAATCACCATGGAGAACACATCAATCCAGGCCTCACATGAGAACACATTAATCCTGCTACAATCGCCTTGGAGAACACATCAATCCAGGCCTCACAGGAGAATTAATCATCCTGCTATAGAGGAGAGAGAATCATCCTATTCCACAAGAGAGTGAATCATCTTGTCCCACAAGAGAGAAAATCATCTTGTTCCAGTGCACACCACCAGGGAAGGGTGAGTCACCCATTGGTCATATGTTGCTCCAGTAAGAAATGCAAGCCCTCAAAGCTCCCAGAGCTCAATGTATGCAACTTGCAAGACCCTTGTACAAGGGTTTCTTGATGACTCCATGTCATTTGGGAAAATCACAGATTATATCTTTCCTCAGGGCTTTGACAAGGTGTATCGAACTATACATCATCTTAATGCGATGGAGCCTCCTTGCTCGTCGACTTACCATATCCCAGATGATGTTTATCTGCTGGAGAAATCGACGAATACGGGATTCCTCAATAATCGAATCCCACCTCTAGTTGTTATAGAGAATCACAGTGGTATGTGTTCAAACAACTCACTGAAGAGATTCCCCAACTAGGCAGCTTCATATGAGATCATACTCGTAGATATGTATCCAGTCTCGGTGGTGCTTATGGTAATCGACTTATGCTTCCTGCTCATCCATTATATCGAAGCAGAATCCAAAGAGAAACAACACCAAAAAGTGCTCCAGTGATCCTCCACACTACCTGCCTAATCAGCATTCGAATAATCATGTAGTTTAATATTTCCAGTAGTGTATCTCAATCCATTAGTAATTTTTCCATGAAGATATCTTAGAAGATTCTTGGCATCAATCTAGTGAGGCTCAATGAAATATGAGCTCACAATGCTAACTGCAAAACATATGTTCGAATGGAGGTTCACTAAGAACATCAATGCGAATGAGTTTATGAAACTCAAAGGCATTTCCTAAATATGGTCTGACATCACTACCATATAACTTTTAAAAGTTAAGATCCTCGAGGTAGTCACAGGCTTGCAGTCCATCATACCGAATATTTCCAATATCTTTACCACATATTTTCCTTAAGATAGGAAAATTGTTCTTGGCTTCTGCCATACTTCAACATCTTGGTCCTTCATTTGAAATTCAGAAGCCAACTCCCTCTTACATTTGTGAATGAAAGAGTCTTCACCTATTAGAAAGAGGTCATCCACATACAACACCAATATGAGAGGCTTGTCATCTTCAACCTTAAAGTAAAGGTTAGGATCGGCTTCACTCCTAGTGAATCCTTGCTTCATCAAGTAGCTATCAATCCTCTCATACCATGCTCAGGGTGCTTGCTTCAGCCCATAGAGAGCCTTCTTCAACCTGCATACATAATATTTTCAATCATAAATCTCAAATCCTTCGGGTTGATCCACATAGACCTTTTCTTTGATCGAACCATGAAAGAATGTGGTCTTGACATCCATCTGATGTAGGTTCCATCCTTGTAAAGCCATAAGGGCTATGATCAAGTGGATAGTCATATATCTGGCAACAGGTGCAAATATCATAGTATATACCTTCCTTCGAGGATAAACCATGAGCAACAAAACGAGCTTTATACTTTTCCCTACTTCCATATGCTGCATGCTTTATCTTGTAAAGCCATTTTGAAGTAACAATTGTCTTTTCTGGGGTGTGGGAACTACTTCCCAGACATCATTCTCCATAATAGACTCGTATTCTATGGTCATAGCATCCTTCCATACTTAATTCTTAGCGACATCTGAGAATGATGAAGGCTCATTTTGTATGATCGTGGTCATGATGGTCAGGTATCCCTGATACCTGTTAGGTTTCTTACTTTGACGGAAGGTTCCTCAGGGTGCAACATGTCCTTCAACATCATCAAGTATCCCCCTAAGCCGTGAAGACCTCTTCCTAGAAGAGGAAGGCTCATGTGGATGAGGATCAATTTGATCCATGGGTTCTTCTACATCAGGCATTGATGCATCATCCTTTTCTTTCGGTTCCCTGGTGTCAGCTTCTTGAGAGATCCTCAAAGTCAGAAGATTGTCCACCTTTCTAAGAGCCATATCTTTGTCAAAGGTGACATCATGACTAATCACGACTTCCCTTTGACCGGTGGTCAACATTTCTTCAAGTGTCTTGGAACCCAATGCTTGATGAAGGCATCAATTTTGTACATATACAACCGTGTTTGTAGTTTCAACCCATAGAAGCTTCAGAAGTCTTTGATCATGTAGCATGGCCCAGATAGCTTCCACAATCGTGTGGTTCTTCCTTCCTGCCACACCATCCTGCTCAGGAATATGTGGTGTAGAAGTCTCCCTCTTAATGCCAACCTCAGGTATGCTTGAGTGAACCAACTGTAATATATTAGAGGTCTTTCTTTGGCTTGAGGGGAATGGTCCCCTTTTGAGCTTTCCTTCAGCACATCTTGGACATACACCTTCTTTCTCTTCTCAGAATTTGGGCATCCTTGTCACCATTTGTCTTACACCGAGTATAGCTTTATAATGAAGGGGGGCAAACCTTCGATGCCAAAGTTCAGATTGAAGAGATGTGTCATAAGACATGACACCTAGTAGACTTCCATCGACCTGATATAATGAATCAACTCTAAACCCAAGAGTAAAGGCATCTTTAACATTATTTTTCCATATACGTACCTTGCCATCGCTGAAGGTTACCTTGTAGCCTTTGTCTTCCATTACTGAGATGGACACTAGGTTCTTTTTGAGGTCAGGTGCATTTAATACATCCTGGAATTTCTAGCCCTCTTGAATGGTTGTCATCTTCCTCAATTCCTAGCTCTCCTCTTACCTTTGCTATTGAATTTGTCATTCCTTTGATTTCCATCAGAGGGATTTTGATCATCATCCTGGTGTGAGTCCTTTCTATCAGGGCACTCCCTTGCATAGTGACCTACTTCATCGCAGATGTAACATCATCATTTTCTTCTAGCCTTAGGTCTAGCCTTACCTTTTGGTTTAGTCCTGGAATTATTTATTTTCTTAGCATGAGAAGAAAAGGCAACAGGAGGACCTTTAGCCATGGGCATTTCTTACCCTTCTTCCCTTGTTTCTTCTCGAATGCATCTGGCCATTAATTCCTTGAAACCAGGAATTACATTATAGTTCAAAAGAGTAGTCCTGAACACTTACCATTCAGATGGTAATCCTCCAAGAGTCGTGAGTGCCATTTCCCTATCAGTAATAGCCTCCCTAATAGATAGGATATCGTTCTTGATCGTGGTTATTCGTAATAAGTATGCTTTCATACTCTCATCTTTACCCTTCTTCATTTCCCTCAGTTTATTTCTAAGAAACAAAACTTGATTTGCGTCATTAACTTTAAATAAACTCACCAGTCTATTATAGATTTCCTTGGAGGTGTCCAGTTTAGAGATGTAGGCCACCAAGTTCTTTTCGATAGAGTCTTGGATGATATTTTATTTTGACTTCTTTGGTTTTCCATTTGTTCCATGTAGTAGCGGATGCATTTGATGGAGACTCAACAATATTCCGTCTTACATAGTCCAGCACTCCTGGATCTTCTAGGGTTAGATCGATAGACATACTCCATCCGTGATAGTCATTTTTCTTACAAAGCTTGCCTTCGGTAGAGTGTTGAGGACCCCATAGTTCTTTTAGGATAGCCTCACTAATCTTCTCTTTGGTGATTGCTCTTGCTCTTGCTCGGGCTTTGTCTTCACCTCAACTCTGATACGATGTTAAGTTATGGTATGGTCTATGCTTATAATAGTTTACTTATTTTTCTTATTATATTCCACAGATTAGCAATCACATGTACATAAAGTGAAGTGTAGATAGAACATTAAACGATCGATAGAAATCAAGCTAAGACAAGAGATACAAGATGTGGAGACTAGCCAAGGACAAACCCCACAATGTGTGGGGAAACCCTTTGATCAAATATTATTTTATCTTCAATAATTTAGTAGAAATAAATAGTACAATAATTTTGATTTATATCAACAATAGCAAACCTTAGATCAGCAACATCAATAGTAGCGGCTTCATCATCAAACTAGGGCAGATGATATCTCACAAACGTTTTGTCGGATCGGAATGATTCCACTACCAAAAGTTGCAGCTTCCAAAGGAGGTTCAGATGAACCTATAGCGTAGTTTAGGTAAAGAGATCTTCTAGTCAACGTAGGTCAATATTTACTTCTGCAGTTGCAGCTTCAGTTTCAGCAGCTTCCGACTTCAAACTAGGGCAGTCAATATCATGCAAACCGTCCGTCGAATTGACTTGATTCCACCACCAGAAGTTGCAACTTTCAGAGGAGGTTCAAATGAACCTACGACATAGTTCATATAAAGAGATCTTCTAGTCCACGTAGGTCAATCTTTACTTCTTCAGTTGCAGCTTAAATTTCTGCAGCTTCTAGCTTCACATGTGTCAGAGAGAGACCCTTTTCTGCGTAATAGAGAAGAGACTCTTTTCTGCATAGTAGAGAGAGAGATATGTGATGATATGATTGAGTCCAAATGAGGAAAATTTCTCCTGTATTTATACACAACATTGGTGTTTGAATAGGTGCGACTGTTGGGCCTCTGAGCCTACGTTAGTTGTAGGTCAGATTGATAATAATTCCATAATCAAAATAAATTCATATCTCCATGAATACTTATTGTAATTAGATGATTTTTATATCAATCCTACACCTCTTGATGAGAGGAATCTAATAAAAATATTATCAGCCATGAATAAGATGACCCACATGATCTTTTGCCCTGGTTTCCAATTTTAACAGCAACCCAGATCAATGGCAGATTATCTGAAAATAGATTTTGAAGTATTGGAAAAGGATATCCATCCTATTAACCAAATTGAGTTACATAAGCAGACTCGTGAAATTGTTTACTCCACCTTGACCAACAAGGCAATTGCAGCCACCATCTCCAGAATTCCCTGAATAATATATCAGCACAATTCCAATTGGAGAAGGCCTCTTCACAAGCCAAGGACACCAGAATAAATTCCTTAGAGGACTTGGTCATAGAGCTTGGACATGATTCCAAAGATGTGAAAGCTGTGGAAAATCTTATCAAGAAGAAAAATGATGATATAGCTGCATTGAAGAAGTAGCTCAAAATTCCTCCTCTACATCATCCTCAGATAACTGAAGTGTTGGAAACACAGAAGCAGGAAGAGCTTATGGAATTAGTCCTTAAGCTCAATGAGAAATTAAAAGAGACATAAAAGGAGCTAGATAAATTCATACAATCTAAGTAGACTGAGCTGACCAGCACTCCTCATACTGTAATTCCTACAATCTCCACTACAATACCCTCCACGTTGGTTGTTGCCTTGGCACCCACACTTCCACTAGCTATAACCTTGCCAGTAACAGGTACATCAGCAAGCATAGGGGAATCTATAAGCACAGGTACTTCCATAGAACAAATAGTTGAATTGGCAAGGTCCATGGAGGAAATGAGCATCTAGGCCACTAAACTTAAGAAAATTATAGAAAAAGTGTCAAATCTGGAGACTAACTATAAACTTGCCCAGATATAGCAAAAGGAAGAAGTTCAGAAGAACCAAAGAATTCTAGAAAGAATAAAAGTACTTGAAAAGGACTTGAGATTGCAAAATCCACTAGGAGACATGAAAGAAATTCTTTGGGCCAACATCATTGATTCCATCAATGAGGTTTGGCCCTCTATTCAAGTTATTTTTGAATAGACTGAATTAGTAAAAGTGGCTACAGAAGCAGTCCACAAGACAAGAGAAAAATTGGGAGGTAAACTTGAAGAAGCCAACCAATTCATCACATTTTTGAACAATAGAAACTTGTAACAACTTGATGAACTAGAAATTGATGATAGGACAGCAACCATGATTGAGATAAAGTAGGTTCTCACCAAAAGGAACCTAATGCTCAATCTAGAGAAAAGGTGTCAAAGCATTCAAACAGACATTGATTGTTTTATAACAAAGTATGACATTTTGAGAGGCAAAGGACTTCCCAATCCTATGGTAATAAATGACAAGCTGATGACTCAAGATGATTATATTTAAAAGCTAGAAAACCTTTCCAGAAGCCAAGCTAGTACCTCAGGAGTGAAATCTCTACCCATTGGAAAGGTACTATATGACAGTCTTGAAAATTTATTTTATATGGAGCATGAGGTAAAGAATTTGTTTACCAGCAGAACAAATTTTGCTAAGTATACAGAAGCTGACGAGATATACAGGAAAATGATTAGGACAAAATTACCTGACAGTGAATGGTGGACAAATCTAATTGATTTACTATAGAGTTACTGCAGTAAATCTATATAGTAAAACATTGCTGCTAGGTAACATAGGTAATACAGAGTTAAAGAAGAACAAGTAAAGAGTATCAATAGGTAGAAATTAAAAGGTTATTCCAGTACAAAACTACAAAGAAACTGAAAGAGCCAAATCTAAATTACAAAAGGTAGCACAATCACAATAAAAGGGATAGCAAGAAGATAGTTCTCCATCTGTCTCTATCTTTGTGTTGAAGATATTTTCTATTTCCTAGAATAAATCTCATTTTGTAATGAGATATTTTGTATCATTTTTTGTATAAATACTTCACAAATTGAAGTAATTAGGGTGGATTAAAATACATTTCTATAGACATTTTTTATTGAAGCAAGGAGCTTTTGTATTCAAGACTGGACTGGTTTTGCTGGATATGAAATAAAGCTCGGGACATTTTACTGGATTCTTGTGCACAGTTGGAATAAATATGTATTATCCCTTCGTGTTTAAATATTTTTTTCTCTTCATGTTATGAATATTCATATGTGTCTCTTATAGAATCTGTAAATTAAACAAGGAATAATAGCTCAGAATTAGCTCAAAGTATCTCTCTTTTAACTATTTACTTTCTATATGTTTCCTACTAAACTATCTTAGTATGGGAATTCTTAACTGTTCCCTTACTTCCGTAGTTTACCCCCACTTTGGTCCATATTAAATAATTCTTCATTGCCCTTTGCTAGTGATCATCCTTCCTTTCTTCATCTTAATCCCGGTTAAGGATCCTTCATTGCCCTTATTGACTGGCTCAATAGCCCAATGGCCTGAGTACTTGCTCTTCCCATCTGTTTTCTTAAATCCACCACCCAATCAAAACAAAACACCTTGAGCACTACGAACTAGCCTAAACTCCTACCTAAAAAATGTTAAATTATAAAGAGAGAGCCCTCTCTAGACTTAGGTTGGCTAGAAACTGAGTCTAAAAGATTAGGTTTATGGTTACCTCAAACTCTTCATTCTTTGATAACTTCTAGGGAAAATCTGAGTGATAACATAGTGGCGATCATATTGGGGAACTCAAACCCTCAGCCTTAATAAACCTTTGAGAAATTCAAATTTTCATTTTTAAGCATCTTAAATAGTTTATTAGAAAAGTTTCATAAAAGAAAAGAAGTAGAGAAAGCTCGAAATCTAGCTTCACGGAGAACTCACTATACTAGGGCCAATCCTAATCCAAATCCTCCTCCTGTAGTTGACAATCCCAACCTTATTCCGAAAATAATTAGAAGACAAGAAAGTTTAGTAAGCCCAAGACCTTTATTCATATCTAATTCATGCCCTATTGAGTGGTTTTTCCTTGAAGACCTCCCTTTTGACGACTGTTTTGATAATTCCCTATTTAGAACTAAGGCTGAAAGTGAACTTGAGGACATAGTTCTAGGTCTAGAATTCACAACTGAACTTGAAGTCCAAAGAGAAAACATGTCAATCGATCAATACCATTCGAATTCCCCTTAGTCATCCCTGACTTCCGATAGAATGCCTGAACTTTTTGAAACTGCTTCGACTTCTTTTAGTTCATCATTGTTTCCCCACATTTCTAAAGATAATCCCTCATTTCCATTCATACCTTCACTCCCCATCAGCCTATTAGTACCCTTAAAATACCCATTACACCTGTTACCCTAACTCCCCTTGTTGTCCCGAATCCCACTGTTACCTCAACTCTTGTTCTCAATCCTATCCAACTTAGAGCTATGACACTCAGATATGCCCCTCTTAACAAGCCTACACCTCATGGTGTCTTACTAGGTGATTATCGGAGTAAAATTACCTTATTTGATGGCACTAGAATTTACACTGCACAACAACACACAAAGAAACTGATAGATAGTTTTGAGCTGCATGAAATTGACATAGCAGATGTCCAAATGAAAAATTTTGCCCAAACGCTAGTTAGAGAAGTGAGAACATGGTTTAGATTTTTGCCTCCTAATAGTATATATATTTTATAACTTTTTTACCAACAATTTTTACATAGGTGGGAGAAGAAAAAGAACCCTCTTCAAATTCTTTCCAAATATGAAAACCTTAAGAGGGGACCAAATGAAACCGTTCAGGACTATTGCAATAGGTTTAACAATGTATATAATGTAATACCACTTGACCTTAGATCTCCACATGGCTTAGCCATGATTAACTTTCCAGATGGATTTGACATAGATATGGCTTTTCAACTTAGAGAAAGGAATCCCCATACACTAGAAGATATGCAAAGTGTTGCAGTTAGCATAGAAGCTAATCTATTATCCAAAAGAGCTACGGTTAGAAATGAGAGAAGAACACCCCTGAAAGATAAGACTTCACCCTTTGATAAAAAAATGGATGCTTTAGGTAAAGGAATGGAAAGTTTGATGGATAGAATAGAAGTCATTGAAAGAAAACCTCACTGGGATAGCCAACAAGCACCTCCAGTAAGGAATCCAAATGTTAGGAAGAACTAGAACCAAAACACTAGTAAAAATGGGCCTAATCAGAACATTAGACCACCTTTCTAAGAAAATTATACCCAAACCTCCCATTAAGAATACCATGAGCTAGACAACCAAATCAACTTAATCGGGTTAGATGAAGAAGAAATTGTCTTTCTAAATCAGGATGACCAAGAACTATACATGGTTCAACAGTTACACACCCAAACCAGAGAATCTTTTGATTACAACCAAGGGTATGATTGTTATTTTCAAAGTGCATAAATAGTAAGATTTGAGGAGAAAAAAGAACACTGATGTTCCAGACCAAGACAAAAAAGTAGTACCTAATCAACCTAAGAAAGTAAAAGCTGCAAATTAGAATCCTCCAGTTACAAAAATCTTGCAAATCCTTTCTAGACCAAGTCAAAATCCTCCCAGTCCTATCATTGAAGATGTAACCAATCACCAACCTTCTAAGGAGCAACCTTCCATTTTAGTTCCCCTCAAGGAAATAGTGGAACAATCTCCAGAGATTGCAGTAGAAAATCCAATTAAGAAGACTCTAAATACCAAAAAATAAGAACAGACCACTCAGAACCTAGGTGCTAAGATTTCAAATGTTCAAACAGACAAATCCCCTCTTCCTTTCAATTTGCGAGCAGAGGTGATGAAACTTAAAATCTCAGTTCCTTTAACAGAACTGGTTAAACATGAAACTTACATATGTCAAATAAGCAAATCTTTAAACTTTGCTGAAAATGAAGACTCCGTTAACTTATTTGATGTTCTACTTAATTTAATTTTCAGAACTAATGTAAATGGAAAATCAACGGAAGGAGGGATACCATCCTTCTACATTAGCCTCAACATCCACGAGAAAATCCTACACAATCCCATGCTAGACTCTGGGGTTTCACACAACCTTATGCCTAAATCCGTTATGGAGAAGCTAAACTTGGATATCACCATACCCTACAAAGACCTCTTTTCCTTTGATTCAAGCCAAGTCAAGTTCCTAGGACCTATAAAAGACCTTTGTGTTTCCCTAGTCCAATACCCTGCCAAAACTATTCCAATGGACATAGTTGTTGTTGATATACCACCTAAGTATGGCATGCTATTGTCTAGATCTTGGGGTGCTAAAATCCAGGGATCTCTGCAACTTGACATGTTGTATGCTACCATTTTAGTCTTTATACATCCTAAGAAATTGTATAGAGAAACTTTGATGAAGTATGTAGTGGGTACATAGGAGAGGCCTCAAAACTTTCCTATATATTCAATACATTTTGATATTGATTCTTTCATTCTTTATAATGTTGAATCTAACCAAGAAAATACTTCAAATAGCACTATATTAGAACCAAAAGAAATTACAGCAACAGAAGAAAATCAAAGTGTCCAAATTCATGAAAGTTCAGATAATAAAGATGACCTAGATACTTTAGTCAAAAAGGATCTCATTCCCCTAGATAGTGAAAATTATGAGCATGAAATCCTATGGCATCTTGAATTTGATGGGTCAGTAAACAAAATAGGTGCAGGGGCAGGAGTATGGATTTACAACTTAGAAAATGATCATTCAGAGGGTCATACCTATAGATTAAACTTTAAATGAACAAACAATATGGCAGAATATGAAGCACTCATGTTAGGTCTGAAATTGGTCAAAAAGTTAGGAGCCATAAGAGTCTCTATTATGGGATATTCTGAGTTGGTAATAAAAAAAATTAATGTTGTTTATATGACTAGATATCCTAGATTAGGATTTTGCAGAGGAAAAATTGTAGAAATACTAAATACCTTTTTAGAAACCAAGCTTTCTGTTATTCCAAGAAAACAAAATATGAAAGCTCACAGTTTAGCAATGTTTACTAGTACTTGCAAGTTTCCATTTCAGCCCAACCATCAGTACACTGTTGAGGTTAGGCATAGACCTGTTATTCCTCACAACTTAAAGAACTAGCAAGTGTTCGATAATGATCAACAAATTAACAATTTTCTAACTTTAGATGAGGAATTTGTAAATAGGAACATAGACATAGACATGACATTAGATTTTGATTACATTAATGAAGTAGAAATTAAAAAAGTAGAAGATGAAAAGACAAATAATTTCTATCCCACAAAGTTTACAAAATCTAATATTTGAAACCTAAAACAAATGGAAATTGATGAAGTAGTCAATGAAGAATCTGAAAGATAATTTTTTGCTTTATTCGATTCAAATGATGTTCCTAAAAATCCTAAAATGGAACCCTTGAAATCAAAAATTGAATAACGTAACATAGGCTTTGAAGAAGATCCCAAAATGATAAAACTTTCAAAATCTTTGCCTCCCAATGAAAAAGTGAAATACATAGAACTGCTAAAGGAATTTCAAGATGTTTTTGCTTGGAATTATGAGGACCTTAAGTCCTATGATACTAGCATAATACAACACACCATCCCATTGAAAGAAAATCAAATGCCTTTTAGACAAAAGCTTAGAAGTACTAACCCTATTCTATTGCCTTCTATCAAAAAGGAGATCAAAATAATGTATGAAGCCAAAATTATTGCACGAATTAGATTCTCAAAATGGGTTTCTAATTTGGTACCTACAAGAAAGAAAACTGGCAAAATTAGACTATGTGTTGACCTTAGGAATTTGAATAAATTTTCACTGAAGGATAAGTACCCCCTCCCTAAAATGGACCACATATTACAAAGGGTAGTAGGTTCCACTAGAATCTCACTACTAGATGGGTTCTCTAGTTATAACCAAATCCTAGTCCACCCAGATGACCAGGCAAAGGCTGCATTCACTACACCATGGGGCACTTTCATGTATGTGAAAATGCCTTTTGGGTTAGAAAACGTAGGGGCCACCTTTCAAAGAGCAATGGACATAAACTTTGCAAAAGAAATCCATGAATTCCTGGTAATATACCTAGATGTTATCACAATATTCTCTAAATCAAATCAACAACACCTGGATCGTCTTAAGCAAGTTTTTATCAAGTGTAGGAAGTATGGAATTTCCTTGAATCCTAAAAAATCTTTATTTGCACTGGAAGAGGAAAACTACTAGGCCACATAATCTCCAAATATGGCATCTAGGTTGACCCAACTAGAATTGAAGCCATTTTCTAGATACCACATCCTAGGAAGATCAGGGAACTACAATCATTTTTAGGTAAAACAAACTTTTTGAGAAGATTTATCTCTAACTTAGCTGAACTAATTAGATTACTAAATAGCTTGTTAAATAAATATTCGACTATTAAATTGACTCTAGAGGCTAAAAAGTCATTTGAAGATATAAAGCTAGCCTTAACACAAACACTAGCCCTCATCAGATCAACGTTTGATAGGGATTCTATCATTTTTTCTTTCGCGTTAGAACATACAATTGTTGTAGTCCTACTACAGAAAAATGATCAGGGTTTTGAACAACCAATAGCTTTCTTCAGTAAAGCCCTGAAAGATGCACCTTTAAATTATAATATCATGGAAAAGAAATATTTTTCTCTAGTTAAAGCTATTAAATATTTCATAGTTTATATCTTGTACTCTCATATAGTAGCTTATGTTCCCAATGTTGTAGTCAAAGACATTCTAACATAGGATGGACCAGATGGAAAGAGAGGGAAGTGGATAGCTACCATATTAGAGTATGATTTAGAAATTAAACCTACAAAATTGATTAAGGGCTAAGGTTTAGCCAAGCTCATGGCTGAATCAAACTATTAAGCCCTAGACAAAAATTTCATTGCAGAATTGGGTAACAAAGAGGAGATGGTGACTCCGCAGATCAGCCAAGCCTTTATAGACTCACCATGGTATGTTGATATAATATACGATCTACAAAATCTTCAAGCTCCTCCTGAGTTGTCCAGAACTAAAAGTAGGTTCTTAAAAATGAAATCTTTGAGGTTTTTCATAATTGAAAATGCTTTATTTTGGAAAAGTCATGAAGGCATCCTTCTTAATTGTTTGTTAAAGGAAGAATCTGACAAAATATTGCAAGAATTTCATGTAGGTGACTGTGGGGGACATATTTACTAGAAGACCACAGCTAATAAAACCTTAAGATCTGGTTTCTACTGGCCCACTATGTTTTTTGATGTGAAAAAATTTATAACTTCATGCCATAAATGTCAGATTTTCGAAGGAAAAAGAAAACTATTTCCATTGCCTTTGAAACCTTTATCTACTGAAACACCATTTCAACAATGGGGTCTTGACTTCATTGGTGAAATTCATCCCCATTCCTCTACCCAAAATAGATGGATCTTGACTTCCACAGACTACTTTACAAAATGGATAGAAGCCATAACCTTGAGACAAGCTACTGATACTGTCATAATAGGTTTCCTTGAGGTCAACATTCTATCCATATTTGGTTACCCTGCTAAGATCATCATAGACAATGAAACAACCTTTAAATCAAAGAGGATGATTGAATTCTGCAACAAATATCACATAACCCTGGGTCACTCCACTGCCTACTATCCCCAAGGAAATGGATTAGCAGAGTCTTCCAAAAAATGCTTAGCGAATATCATCAAAAAGTTGTTGGAAGATAACAAGAAAACTTGAAATAAGAAGCTAGTAAATGCCTTGTGGGCAGATAGGCTAACCACTAAGAAATTCTTTAGTACTAGTCTGTATCAGCTAGTCTATGGAATGGAGGTTGTCTTCCCATCTTCTTTGGGAACACAGGCAATGAAATTGCTTCAAGAAGCATAGGTTGAGCGAAATGACATTCAAAGGAGGATCAACCAGACAATACATTTACAACAGACCGGAGAAGAAGTCTATATCTGATCCCAAATTGTGCAGGACAAAATCAAAAAAAAAATTGACAAAAGAACCGAGGCAACATATTTCTACCTAGGAGATAAGGTTTTGAAATGGGACTCAAGAAGGGAAGAAAAAGGTAAACATGGGAATTTTGACTTCTTGTAGAAAGGCCCTTACATTATTTATGCTTTCAGAGGTAACAATGCTTATTTTCTCAAAGAAGTGGATGGTACAAAAGTAGGAGGACCAATTAATGGTCTAATTCTAAAGAACTCCATCGATCCTAGCCAGTAATTCCAGTAATCACATCTACATATTATATCCTTTACAAAAGTTTAGTGTGGATTGGATGGTAAAATTTTGGAGTTGAAGCCTAAAGAGAAGGCCCTAAGCTTCAAAAGTTTCACTATCATAAATATCAATAAGGCAACAAAGTAAAAAGGGAAAGTTGTAAAGTAAAATCACAACAATTCAAAAGGCCATTGATCTACTAGCTCTTAACATTTCACCAGGAAATGCCATCCCCAAGTGGAGCCACTGTTATGTTCCTATACAAATAGGAGCCATAATTTTTGAATGACTGAGGTCAAACTTGTAATATGTACATACCTTTGCTTTCTGCAAATATTTTCCATATTCAAAAAATAAAAATAAAAATAAAAAAATGTAAAGAGGGTATGTCCTTAAAAAAAATCAAAGGACGAAAAGAATGAAAAGGTCAGAAAAGATGAAAAATGAACCCCAAGGAAAACGAAAAAGACCATGAAAGTGTGCAAGTCCAAATGCCACTGCCATTTACTTTTTATGCATAATAATGATTGTGTGCAACTTGCTATTCATGTCACAATCCATCGTAACCAAACATTTTAATTTTGGTTATTCCATGCTTAGAGATAGAGAATAAAATCTGACCAAACTGTTTAATCTTGGCAGATAAGTAGATAGGTAGAGTAAATAAAAGGGCTCAAAATTTTAATCTGAGCCCTTGGATGTAATAACGATAGACTTAGATAGATTTCCATTGTAAAAGAAAGAAAAAGTTTTGACAAGGGTTTGCAGCTTAAGTGCACCCTAATAAAGAATAGAAAAAGTGGTAGGATGAATAGATGGGTAAGTAGTTGAATGGTTGCAGAATTATGATGAATGATTAGTTAAGATCATATCATTTACTTTCATCATCAAATTTCTAAAGTATCGATGATAATTGAGCATCTACACAAAGTCAAGTGATTAATTTCCCTATTCATTTTATCCCTAATTTGACTAATTTCCCATAAGCAAAGTCAAAAGTGCCTAAAACCTTAAGTGAAAGGGGCTCAGATAATTTTTCTAACTTCTAGAGGAACTGGACCATCGGCCCAATAACTTGTAGGTCCTAAGTACTAAAAGCCCCCTCACAAACATTCACCCCCTTCAATTCATTCATTTTCCCTTAAAAATTCCTTTTCCTAAGGTAAAACCATCATTTGCCTAGGGAAAGTAATCACCCCCATATAAAACCCCTCTTTCTCACAAAAACCAACAAATATGCATTTAGCCTAAGTTATAATGTTTAATGTGAAATGTAAATAAACTCAATATACAATATACTTAGCGCGCTTGGTTTTCTGCTCTCATTTCATATTTACTTCTAACATTATTTATTAATTCCAAAAACAAATCAACCCTTTCCAATATGTTTTATTAAAAATCTCATATGTTAATATCCCGCCCCAAGGTTTGAAACATAAACCTTACTAATAAACTAATTAAAGGGATTAATTAAGTCAATCAGTGACTAATTAATAACCATGACGCACCACCGTATAAAGAAATTAATTAATCAATCAATGATTAATTAATAATCTTTCCTTGCTAATCAAATCACTCCCAACGTCATTAAGCCTCCCTAATATGCAATTAATTAATCCTTCCACTCATTAAAACCATGTCGGGCCCCTCCATTTAACCTCAAATTAAATCATCACTCGATCACTGTGCGATCTGACCCCTTTATATCCAACAGTCGACACTCATATCAGGCAGTCCCCGAAGGCCAACCTTTACCCGCTTGATGAGAGTGGTTTCACTGTTCACCCTGCCACTATGTGGCACTTGATGAATGGCATTTGGCGGCCTTCCCCCAAAACCACTCTATCCCAAAATGCAGTGCGATAGATTTCGCTTACCACCTCCCACTATGCGACAAAATGTCACATCCTTTGTTGGTGACAACTGTCCTTTTCCCAATGTACCCGCCAAAGTCATTGACTTTACGAATAAAACCAAATAACTTATAGTTTTTTCATTTTTTTCATGAAAAGAGAACATTGTGACCTCCATGCAAGCATAGAGTATGCGCAACCATGAAGGTGCTACCAACCGCCAACTTACTGAACCTGCTAAGTTCTAGACCACTTTGCAGACCTCTGTGCTTCAAGCAAACAGTGCACAGTCACCATTACTCCATCCAAAATTTGAAACTAGGTATTTATCCCAATTCACTGAGAAAACCTATTTTGTTTAGCAACCTGGACTAAATTTATTCCAATTCCTAAGTGATTTAGTAAGAAAAATTGCTTGGGGACTCCAAAACTCCTGAATTAGGTCAATTTTTACCAAAATTTGCTAAAAACCTTTCGCCCCCATCCTTGAATCCAAAAGAACCAAGGATGTCTGCCCCAATTACGTTGAATATCTTGCCCATTACTACTCCTCATAGGGATTCAGATCATCTCCCACTAGCTGATAAAGATTTTTAAATTAAAGATACCTCTGCCTTAGAATCCCCTTTGAAACTATTTTACAGGTACAAATACCAATACCTGAACCATGCAGACAATATAGGGCTTTGGGAATCAAGATTACCCAAATACCAATTCCCCAAAGTTCACACCTTCCCACAGATTTGACATTACTATCACACGAACTATGATCCCAACCAAAGAGTAGTGAGAACCCCTGACCAATCTTTATTATTTACTATCATTGTCAAGTCCATAAATGAAATGCTACAATTACAACCAAGCCAAATCCTGACTCCTCTTTCCATTGGGGATTTACTGAATAGATACCCTACACTCATCTCAATCCAACTTGCTCGGTTATACCACACCTTCATTAGGAAAGAACAATACACTCCAAAAGACTCTCCCCCTTACCTGTGGACTATATTCTCTGACCTTGGCCAAGACATCATAGTTATGATATCCAATGTGTTAGGTTATACTACAAATGAATTTATTGATGAAATCATTATAGCCTTTATGTCCATATACTCTCCTAGGCAATGACCAGCCATCATGTTTGACTATGCTAAATTCATTTCTAATGAAATGCACGATCAATTCATAAGGTTAGAAAATGCAAGAGTATTTAAATATTATTCAGTTCTATGTCATTTATTCTTGTATTATCAAGTTGATAAATTTCCAATCACCCTCCAAAAGCTTGATACTAGAGGCAACCCTAGATCAGTGGTCTTCTGGACTTCATTAATCCATCAATTTGACTCTCAAAATTCCTATACCGATTTCATAGATCTCTTTGTGTACCTAGTAACAACTATGCTATTAGGAAGCCCTTCACCCAGAATCAGTATAGAAATTAGGAGGGTCCTTCAGTTATCAAAATAGTATGGAGTGGGGGATTGGTACTTGTACCAAAACCACACTAAAATTAGAATCTATGGATGTGAGCTGGCTCCCTACAAACTACCCAAAAACCTCCCTATGAGATTGTTTGCCTTGGAGTACTACAAAAAATTGATCAATTTAGATGAGGTGCTTTTTGTGAAATCTAGGAAGAAAGCTTAGCTTAGGATAAAAGATCAGCTTCATCCTTTCATATGTAACAGTAGGGAAGTAAGAAAGGAAGCAGAGGAAATCCTCCAAATGTTGAGACTGAAACAAAGTTTCATATGGAATTATGACCCCTTAGATTTCATTTCCAGTAGAAGGAAAAGGAATAAATTATCTCCTTATATTCACCATAGAATCCCTAAAATTGAACAATATGCAAATTAGATTGAATGGGTGGAAAACACTTCGGTAGACCGGGATAACACAAAAACTGTTGTCAACAATGCATTAATTGATTTAGATAGAAAAATTGATGAGGATTAATTTGTATAGGTGTTAGGAGAAACTCAAAGACAACTACAGGGACACAGTGGGCAAGTAGCAAAAGAAGGAACTTCAAAGCAACCTGAAGCATCAAAGCACTCAGAGGGAACAGAGCAGCTAGAGGAATGTGAACAACTTGGGATTTTAGAAGAACTTGCTCAACCAGAGCAAAACATGAGCAATCCTCCCATTTTGTAGACTCCTCTAAATGAGGAGAGGAATCTAAAAAGAGATAGAGAGGAGGCCACCCCCTCTAGTAAACCTATTGCCCAGACTTATGTCAAGAGGCAAAGGTTGAACCTATTTTCAGAACAGGAGTTTATTGACGAGACAACAGGAATTGTAGGAGTAAAAAGCAGACATACCACTCCTTCAGGAGGTACACAAGAAACTTCCACCTCATAGACTCAAATGATAGAAAGGCAACAACATGTGGAAGTATCCTCCTTCAGGGCTCCTACCTGTCAGAGCGAAGATATCAAAGAAAAATGCAAAGAAATCAAGGCAAGAAATGAAATATTAAGGTCCATAGTTATGCACACTACCTAAAAATGGTTCCAACAAATCAGACAAGGCTAATGTCAGCCTTTGACGTAAAGGAAGGTAAAATGCAAATGAGTTTTTTGAAACCAACTATACAGCAACCTAGATCAATGGAAGATTATCTAAAAATGGATTTTGAAGTATTGACAAAGGATATCCATCCTATTACCAAATTGAGTTACATAAGAATATTGGTGAAATGGTTTACTCCACCTTGACCAGCAAGACAATTGCAGCCCACCAACTCCAGAATTCATTGAATAATATATCAGCACAATTCCAGTTGGAGAAGGCCTCTTCATAGGCCAAGGACACTAGAATAAACTCCTTAGAGGACTTCATCATAGAGCTAGGACATGATCCCAAAGATGTGAATGTTGTGGAAAAGCTTATCAAGAAGAAAAACAATGATATAGTTGCATTGAAGAAGAAGCTCAAAATTCCTCCTCTACATCATCCTCAGACAGCTAAAGCATTGGAAACACGGAAGGAGGAAGAGCTTATGGATTTAGTCCTTAAGGTCAATGAGGAATTAAAAGAGACAAAAAAGGAGGTAGATAACTTGATAGAGTCTAAGTAGAGTGACTTGGCCACCACTCCTCAAACTGTAATTCCTGCTGTCTCCACTGCAGTACCCTCCACATTGGATGCCTTAGCACCCACACTTCCACCAGCTACAGCGTTACTAGTAATAGGTACATCAACAGACATAGGGGTATCTACAGGCACAGGTACTTCCATAGAACAAGCAGCTAAATTGGTAAGGGCCATGGAGGAAATGAGCATCCAGGACACTGAACTTAAGAAACTTAGAGAAAAAGTGTCAAATCTAGAGACTGACTGTAAACATTCCCAGATACAACAAAAGGAAGAAGTTCGGAAGAACCGAAGAATGGTAGAAAGAATAAAAGTCCTTGAAAGGCACTTGACATTGCAAGAGCCACTAGGAGACATGAAATAAATTCTTTGGGCCAACATCATTGATTCCATCAATGAGATTTGTCCTTCTATTCAAGTTATTTTTGAACAAACTGAGCTAGTAAAAGTGGCTACAGAAGTAGTCCACAAGACAAGAGAAGAATTTGGAGATAAACCTGAAGGATCCAACCAAATGATCACATTTTTTAACAACAAAAACAAGTACCAACTTGATGAACTATAAATTGATGATAGAAAAACAACCATAATTAAAATAAAGAAGGTTCTCACCAAAAGGAACCTAATTCTCAATCTAGAGAAAAGGTGTCAAAGCATTCAAGTAGACATTGACAATTTTATGACAAAATATGACATTTTGAGAGACAAAGGACTTCCCAGTCCTATGGTAATAAATTACAAGTTGATGACTCAAGATGATTATATTGAAAATCTAAACAAGCTGGCCAGAAGCCAAGCTAGTACCTTAGGAGTCAAATCTCTGCACATTGGAAAGGTACTATATGATAGCCTTGAAAATTTGTTTTATATAGAGCATGAGGTAATGCATTTCTTTACTAGCAGACCAAATTTTGCTAAGTATATAGTAGTTGACGAGATATACAGGAAAATGATAAGGACAAAATTACTTGACAGTGAATGGTGGACAAATTTAACTGATTTAGTATAGAGTTACCACTGTAAATCTATATAGTAAAGCATTGTTGCTAGGTAACACAGGTAATACAGAGTCAAAGAAGAACAGGTAAAGAGTATCAGTGGGTAGGAGATAAAAATTGATTTCAGCACATAACTACAAAGAAACTAAAAGAGCCAAATCTAAATTACAAAAGCCATCATAGTCACAATAAAAGGGACTACAAGAAAACAATTCTCCATTTGTCTCTATCTTCGTGTTGAAGATATTTTTTGTTTCCTAGAATAAATCTCATATTGTTATGAGATATTTTGTATCATTTTTTGTATAAATAATTCACAAATTGAAGTAATTAGGGTGGACTATAATACATTTATGTAGACACTTTATATTGAGCCAAGGATCTTCTGTATTCAAGACTGGATTGGTTTTGTTGGATATGAAATAAAGCTGAGGACATTTCACTGGATTCTTGTGCATAGTTGGAACAAATAAGTATTATCTCTTAGTGTTTGAATATTGTTTTCTCTTCATCGTATGAATATTCATATGTGTCTCTTACAAAATTTGTAAAGTAAACAACGAACAATATCTCAGAATTAGCTTAAATTCTCTTTGTTTTAACCCTTTACTCTGTATATGTTTTCTACTAAACTATCTTGGTCTGGGAATTCTTAACTGATCCATTACTTCCATAGATTACCCCCCCCTTTCATCCATAGTAAAGGATTCTTCATTGCCCTTTGCCCTGGTTAGGACTACTTCATCCATTTGAACCTGCATATTTGCTTTTTGTTGTGCTAGCTTGCCAAGTGGACCCCTACCTTAGTGATAGATCAGATCTAGTTAAACCCTTCTTGATTGAATCCATAGTCCAATGGCTTGAATACTTACTCTGCCCATATTTTTTCTTAGTTCAACCACCCAATCAAAACAAAACACCTTGAGCACTAATAACTAGCCTGAAATCCTAACCAAAACAAAGTTAATTTATAAAGAGAGAGCCTTCTCTGGACTTAGGTTGGTTAGAACCTATGTCTAAGAGATTAGGTTTGTGGTTGCCTTAGACTCTTCCTTCTTTGATAACTTCTAGGGAAAATATGAGTGATAACACCATCCTTAGAGGAGAATGAACCCAGCCCTCAAATATATACTCAAAGAAGTACTGCAGAATTTTTTGGATGCAAAGTTTAGTTACCCCATCTCATACATTGAGTGGGTGTCTCCTCTGGTATTGGTCGCAACGAAGAATGGAATGTGGACGATCTATGTGGATTACAAAGAGTTAAACAAAGCCACTAAAAAACACCATTTCTTTCTACCTTTCATTGATCAAGTCTTGGATGGTCTTACAGGGAAGAAGTTCTTCTCTTTCCTGGATGGATTAAGTGGTTAGAATGAGATCCATATCAATCGAGAGGACCAAGGTAAAACCACATTCACTTGTTCTTCGAGTACCTTTGCTTATAGGATCCTTCCTTTCAGATTATGTAATTCCACTACCACTTTTCAAAGGGAAGTTTTGAGAATCTTTGTTGAGCTAGTCCATGACTCTATAGAGATATACATAGATGATTTCACTCCCTATGGGTGTAACTTCCTAGATGCTCTCCCCAACTTGGGGAAAGAACTAAAGAAGTGCATTGAAATGAACCTATCACTTAGTCTTGAGAAGTTTGAATTCTTGATGAATATAGGGACTATTCTGGGTCACTCACTATCCTAGGAAGGACTACAAGTGAACCCAAATAAAATTTCCATCATAAAAGGGGTCCCTACTCCTCAAGATCATAGGGATGTCATGTGTTTCTTGGACTTAGCTGGATATTATAGGAGATTTATCAAATACTTCGACAAAGTAGCCTCAACATTGTTTGGACTACTGGCAAAGGACTCCGAATTTTGTTGGTTAGAAAGTTGCCAGGAGGACCTAGAAATATTAAAGGACAAGTTCACTACTACACCCATACTCAAAGGCCCAAACTAGGATCTTCCTTTCCACATCCATGTTGATGCATCTAAAAAATCTCTAGCACAGTCTCTAGGCTAGATAGATGACAAATTTCCTTATGCCATTTACTTCATTATAGAAAATTTGTCCAATGCTAATTTGAACTACACTATGACTAAAAAGGAACTCCTAGATGTTGTCCTTTCCTTCAGCAAATTCATATACCACATCACTGGTTATCAAACCTTTGTTCATACTATTCCTATTGCTATCAAATACTTAATGAACAAGCCTGATGTGAAGGATATAATTATTATATGGTTGCTTTTATTACAACAATTTGATTTAACTATCATTGATAAGCCAGGTAGAGAAAATGTAGTTGTAGATTTTTTATCTATACTTGCTTTTCATGTAGGTGAGGAAGGAATGGTTGATGATCAGCTGCCATATGAACATTCTTTTTTCTATTTCAGTTCTCTCTCCATGGTTTGCTAACATAGTGAACTACCTAGTTGTTGAAACGTTCACTCCAGATATGTCATCCAGGGAGAAAAGCAAAATTGTAAGGAAGAGAGCCCCATTCACTTGGATTGGTGGAAATATCTTCAAGATTGGCCCAAATCAAATTTTGAGGAGGTGTTTCAGGGAGGAGGAATTCTTTGACATCCTTTTAGCCTATCATGATGGGCCTTGTGGAGGTCACTTTCCAAACAAAAGGACAATTTTCAACGTACTGGAAGCTGGCTACAATCGTCCCACTCTCCAACATGATGCGAGAAGATATAGCAGTCGATGTGATGACTGCTAGAGGATTGGAAAACCTACTCCCAAGGATGAAATTCCCTTGAAACCTTAGATGTCTTTAGAGCCATTTGACAAGTGGGGCATGGATTTCATTGGACTCATTGGATCCACCATTAGGGTAGAAAAAATACATAATTGTACGCAATAATTGTTTTACAAAGTGGGTTGTGACCAAGGTTGTCAATGTAGCAACAAAAGAGAAAGTGGTGTAATACTTAAGGGAAAATGTATTCTATAAGTTTTGGTACCCTAGAGAATTATTCACCAATCAGGGAGCTCAACTGACATCACATTTGATCGAAAATTTATTGAGGCATCATGCAATATAACACAGGATGTCAACTACCCTTCATCCTTATATCAATGGAAAAGTAGAGGTCACTAATAGAGCATTAGAAGGCACCCTCACCAAGGTTGTGAGTAGCAGCAGAAAAGATTGGGCTAATAGACTAGTGGAGGCAACTTGGGCCTATAGTACAACCTGGAAGAAAACCACTGGTTTCACCCCTTATGATTTTGTTTATGGAAGGAAGGATCTGCTCTACATTGAGTTTGTGTACAAAACCTTCAAAATGGACACATAGTTGGATTTGTATGTTACAAAAGAATAACATTAGAGGTTGCTCTAGTTGAATGTTCTGGAAGAACTTAGGATGCAGGTTGTCCTACACACTGAAGTTATCTAAGTACAAAGGAAGGTTTGGCATGAAAAGAACATCAAGGACAAGGTTTTTCAAGAAGGGGATTGGGCTCTATTATATGAATCCAAGTTCAAGGACTTCAAAGGAAAACTGATGACAAGGTGGTTAGGCCCATACTTGATAGAGAAGTGCCATGAAAATGGGGTTGTTCAAATCAATACCATTGATGAGGAAGGTATTCCCTTGCTTGTAAATGGGTACCAATTGAAATCTTACAAAATACCTATGTTCACGGAGGAATTCATCAACACCATTAGTAACAAGGTAAATGTGATTGGAAGTGTCCTAGCTTCCATGTAACACAATTCTTGAAAACTATTTTTTATTTGTTAAAAAAGAAAAAAAGGAATAAAACAATATGATGCCTGGATGAAAACCTCCATGAGGCATCTGAGGCCAACTATTGGATTGAAAACCTCCTTGAGGTAGCGCAAGAGTGAAAACAGGATAACTAAAAATATATTTGGATGAAAGCCTCCGTTGAGGCACCTAGGGAAGGAAGGTAGGTTGAAAACCTCTCTTGAGGGAGCCTATGCATCTTTCAAGAAAGAAAAAGAGAAAAAAAAATAATACCATGGTAGGGAACTCAAACTTCTTGTTGGCACAAGGTCCCCTTGGGTCAATTTTGTAAAGGTTTTGTTATTATTATAAAGTCTCTGTAATTTAAGGAGTAGAGTGCACAGGTCATTAGGATTCAATGGGGCTTTAGGAAGGTCAAACCCCCTTAGTTTTTAGAACTTAAGTTGTTTTGTGACACACCCATGGTTCGCAGACTAGGGTATTGTAATAGAAGCTGATATAAAAAGGAGTCATAGAGAGTCATAAAGGATATCAATGAAGGAATAATGAGTGAATGATATAAGTAAGAGGAATCTATTTTCTGTAGTTAGGCGAAGGGGAAGGCTCCCACAACTATGTGTGTGGAGATCTTGGTAATTTAGCAACGGAGTGTGCAGGCCCCAGCAGCTGTGTGCACAGGGTTGAAAGAGTCTGTAACATAAAATCTAAGTATAATAAAGGTTGTTTTGGAGCATTATTTGTGTATCTGTGTGTTATTATTTACTTCTAAAATTACTGTATGTTCGCTTTTTTACTGAATTTATCATGAAAAGTACTTAATAGATGCACAAAAGTGGCAAATCTAGTCAATTATATGATGTTATGAATGTTTACAACAATCGTCGAAGATTTTGAATCTTTTATCTGTTAGTTTCTATAATTTGTGGGTTTTAAGGGTTAGGGTTCGCTCAGGTTGGAATAAAGCCCTAAAAGTAATAGAAACACATCACATAGTCCTTTGGATGTAGAAACCTATTTCTGGAATCCCCCAATATTGCCTTGGGTGAGATTGCAACCTGTGTTATGGCAGTTGTTTCTGAAATGGTTGGTAGTGTAGGGTTTTGTTGGTTAGTGTAGCTAACTCTGAACCTGGGTCCAAGCCCCCCCAAGCCAAAAAATGGTTCTATTGTTGGGGCTGAGATCTCTTTGAGGAATGTTTGATGTGGCATAAGTGGATACCAACTAAGATGATTGAGAAGTGAATAGGTAGGAAACTGCAAGAGTTTGCAGCCCAAGAAAATAGGAATCTATGTGTATTGAAGGATGACTGCTTGAATAAAGATATGTATATAAAAGAACATGAAATTTTCTTCTTCTCTTTTATGTGCAAGTTATATCAATGGTTAACTAAATTAGCATATGGTGAAGGTATGTAGAATTTGGATAACCCTATTATGTGGACACCAGAGTTAGTGAGGCACCTAGAAATTTTAGAAGATAAGATAACAAGGTATGTCGATTATTGTATCGATAGTATTTTGGGGGGATTCATGACTGAGTTGGTTATTGATGCACCTGTAAGTTATAGCAAAGCTAAATGACAATTTTTCAAAGGACTAAGAGGTAAGTATTTGAAGTCCCTCAAATCTTGGATTAAAATGCTATTGTGTGAGAAAAGGGTTATGCCATTGAATTTATGTTTAGACAAGACTTGACTGGAGCTATGTGAAGTGGAAATCCATTCCGAAGAAATTTAATTCAGGTCCTGAGTACAGTCCTTTGTTAGGAGCATCTGATAGTGATGAAAAAAGTAGTAATCTGAAGACACATCAAGGTGCACCATAGATGGTAAATCAAGGTATTGTGGGAATACCACAACCATCCAGTAGATACCTGACATCATCTCCACCTCACACACCTACCCGTACGCCTCCACCTCCACCTCCACCTCCACTATTAAATATGGAGAATTATATGAAGATGCCCATATTCAAGGGCTTGGGGATAGAATACCCTGAACAATTTTTGTTTGTGGTAGATGACGTGTGGAATTCATAGAAAATAATGAATGATGACCTGAAGAAAGCACAATTGGTCACAACATTGCAAGATAGAGCTTTGAGTTGGTATATTAAGTGTTGTATGACTCATCCAGCTGTGACATTGAACGATATGAAGGACACATTGAATAATGAATTCAATAAGCCTAAGTCGCAAGCCCAGTTGGTAACAATGGTAAAATGGTCAAGAAGAAGGTGAATGAGACTACATGGGATTTTGATCAAAGGTTGAGATGGCTACCACAACATGCTAATATGAATATCACATATGAACAACAAAAGGATTGGTATATTTCTTCATTATTACCTCATTTGAAATTGTTGTTGTTGAAACAAAATATTGGAATGGAGGTTGAGGCACTAGAGATTGCTATGAAGTTGGACACCTCACCTATTTAAGATATGAATCTAGGAGTGCAACAAAAGTCTAGAATGAGACTCATGTGGAAGTATGGTCTTTAAAATGTAAGGGTCATAGTCATGGCAAGGATCAATACCTGGTGTATTAGAATTATCTACATGTAGGAGTTCTTATCCCCCTGAAGTTGAAGAGTACTGTTGGGATGAGAACTGGTGTAGTTCCATGGTGCACTATCTGTAAAATCACAAGAAAACATATGACACACAATTGTCACTTGCTGCAGAAGTTTGCATAGACTCCTGAGAAATAGTCTCAAATTTATGAAAGTATGTAGGTCATGTTGAGCGTAATTACCAAAGCTATGAGTTAATGATGGACAGAACACCAACATATAGAGTATAGATGGAGGCATGTCCTCATTAAGATCAAGGTACAACTGCCGCCTAACGAGGATTCCATGGATGAGGAAGTGGTCGAGGGAGAGGAGCTAGAAGAGGTCATGACTAGATCATTTTCTACAATTGTGGGAAGCCAGGTCACTTTGTGCGAGATTGTTAGAATCCAATGCACCCCTCATGATAGTAATACTGACAATTTGATCATGTCATAGAAGATTTTCTTGTTCCAATTGCAAAAATGCAAGAAAATAAGATCCAGACCCACCAACCTACTCAGAACATCCAAATGATGAGATCATAACCTTGCGAAGATGAATCTAGTGTGAATATTGCTACGTGAAACATTATATCTACCACGGAGGATAAAGGGAAGCAACCAGAGGAAAATGTATGGGTACACAAGGTTGCTGACAAGGAGGTTGGGTTTGATTTGAATAAAGAAAAGGAAACTTCTATGGGAGAAAAGAGGAGCTTTGCTAATGTAGGAGTTTCTACATCAAAGGCTCGAGTACATGAATGAAGAAACTTGAATAAATTGATACTGCATAGGAAGAAGATCCATCATTGTTAACATCTTTCTTACAGACCTGAATGAAGCTCCCGGGAGACCAAAAAGTAGTAGAGGGGATGCAAGAGCTGATATATAGCTACGCCGACAAGGGTAAGACACTACCTAAACATCGAGTAGTGCATAAGGTGGATAAAGGTAAGAAAAGTACTAATCACAAAATGATATTAACTACACAGATTGGAGAATTTGAAATGGACCAGATAATCCTTGATTTAGGATCTGATGCAAATGTTTTACCAAAACAAACCTGGGAAAGAGTGGGAAAAATTGCCCTACAGTGGTCTCCAATCTAGCTACGAATATCGAATCAACAAAATATTATTCCTATGGGGTGTCTACATGGAGTAACTGTGAATATTGAAGGGATGCACACCATAGCCAATTTCAAGGTAATTGAAATAGTAGATGACAATAATACTTACTGGGTGCTACTGGGAATTGATTTGGCATTTGATATGAATGTAGTCATCAACTTCAAGAAGCACAACATGACATTTGAGAAGAAGGCACTAAGGGTTATTGTTCCATTAGATCCAAATTAGCGTGTGCAATATACTAAACCAGTATGACATTATTATGAAGAGGATGATATGGAAAAAATATATAAGCTTACTGCACGAGACAAGGATAGGATAAACCGCAAGATGGATGGGAAAATTACATCGGAGAAGGACAACTCCTATAGTTTAGATTTAGATGAGGAGCTTGAGTACTTGCAGAATAGATTGCATAAAGTATCAATGTTGTGATCTAATAGGATTACGAAGTCATTCTGATGTATATTGAGTGAGGTACACAACTTATTGTATTATGATGGCTTAGAAGATGTAAATTTATTTTTGGATAAATTTGAAAGGGATATACTGAAGGAACATCAGTTCTAGGAATTAGACATCGTGTTGAGATATATGCCTTCCAGATGGTGAGGTACACATAAGAATAGTTTTGTAGACTACAAGGAATATCGACGGATGATGAAGTTGTGGTTTGGGTATGCCAATACATGTATTACAGATAAGTATATGGGAAAGAATGATCCACATGAGAATTAGACTTGATGGATGAAGGCAGGGGGAGAGGAACCACAACCATAATGGGTTCATATTTTCTGCCACATATTGGATACTACTCTGATGAATTGGTACCTAGAAACAAAGCTACAACACAAAACACTAAAGTGAGATGTTCTTAAGGAACATTTTCTATTAGCTTTGATTTTTTAGAATGGATTTGAGTGTATTGATGCAGCATTAATGAAGATTAAGTTTACAGTGTTTCGAATGTTGAAAGAACCTCTCACATGGGTACAACCAAACTGGAACACGTAGTTGTGCCATGCTATGGAATTAATGTGACCATAGAAAAAGGTGATGAAGACCCTATGAACATTAGTATTCTTGAGTTAGAAGGACAACACAAAGTCACAAGGCCTAAAGTGGAAGTACCTAACATCTCAAATCCCTTGAAAACAAAGCTGGTGAATATTGGGTCTTACGCACAACCAAAGTTTGCAAATATAGGTGATTATTGGGATGAGTACATAGTGGACAAAGTTGCAGAATTATTGCGAGAGTATAAGGACTTGTTTCCCACAAATTTCTCTGATCTGAAGGGGATAGTAGGTGATCTGGGTGTCATGAAGATCATTGTAAATCTAGATGCAAAGCTAGTGAAGTAGCACCCATACCAGCTAAATCCTAAGTACAAGGAACACGTGCTCAATGAATTAGATAAGATGCTTGCAATTGGAATTATTGAGCTTGCAGAAGAATCAGACTAGGTTAGTCCTATGGTGGTTCAGGAAAGGAAGAGGAAGGGTGAAATTCAGATCTGTGTAAATTTAAGAAAGTTGAATGATGCTTGTGTCCATGATCCATTTCCTATGTCATTCACATATGAAGTATTACAGAATGTTGGGGTCAGGAAGCCTATTCATTTATTGATGGATTCTCAGGGTATCATGAGATCAAGATCACACGAGAGGATTGGAGTAAGAAAAGCTTCACTCGAGAATGGGGTTGTTTTTAGTATACATTCATGCCCTTTAGAATAAATAATTCCCCTGCCCTATTTTATAGGGTTGTAGTCACAGATTTCGAAGAGTTTATTCATTATTTTTTGGAGGTGTAATTTAATGATTGGATAATGTTTTCTTAGTAAAGAATCATGTTGCAAGTTTGTGCCTCATGTTGGATACTTGTCAAAAGTATTAGGTATCCCTTAATCTGAAAAAGTGCATATTCTGCATACCTTATGGGATACTCTTGGGCCATGTTCTCTGTATGAAGGGGTTGATGGTAGACCTTGCCAAAATTACAGTGATTATTAATTTGGAGCCTCCAAGGAATGTCAAACAGCTGTGTGTGACATTGCGCCATACATGATATTATAGGAAGTATAACAAATCATATGTGCATAGCCTGTGCCCATGGAGAGATTACTAAAGAAGGATGTGATGTTTTGTTGGGATGATGATTGCTAGAAGAGTTTGGATGTATTAAAGGAAAAAATGGTCACAATGCCTATTCTATTGTTCCTCGACTGGAACAATGAATTCCACATACATGTAGATGCATTTCGCATAGCATTAGGAGTTGTGCTAACTGAACTAGGCATAGGTGATATCAACCATCTAATATCATTTGCAAGAAGGAAGTTATCGAAGGAAGAAAATAATTATTCAACTATGGAGTACGAAGGATTGGCAATGGTGTATATGCTCCAAAAGTTTAGGCACTATTTGTTGGGGGTGCATTTCAAAATCTATAGAGACCATTCCACTTTGAAATACTTGGTCAACAAGCTTTTGATGGGGTGGGGATTGCAGATGACTGCTACACTTTCAGGAATATGATTTTGAAGTCGTTTTGAAGCCATGGAAATTAAATGTTGGACTAGATCACCTCTTGCGGATTGAGAATGGTGACGAACCTACAAATATAGAGGAAGGATTTCCTGATGCACAACTCTTTGATCTGTGCAATGTAGATGAACACTATGCAAACATAATCCAGTTCTTATCTACAGGTACAACTCCTAAAGGGTATACAACATAGCAGAAGAAGGAATTGGTGGTTAGGGCTAGATATTTTTCTTTCATTGCAGGGAACTTATATAAAATGGGATTGGATGAAGTACTGCATAGGTATGTCCCAAATTATCAATGACAAAGAATCCTTGCTGAAGCACATGGAGGAGTTGCGGGAGGACATTATGTGGGAACAGAAATCGCACAAAAGATCCTTCAAGCAAGACTATGTTGTCTGACTATGCATAAGGATTCCAAGGCTTATTGCACGACATGTGATATATGTTAGAGAACATGGAGGTCGTTGTGAAGGGATGAATTGCCTCCAAACCCTGAAGCATCGTTACAAGCATTCGATAAGTGGGTAATAGACTTCGTGATGCCAATTAAACCACTAGAAAGAATACAAGGGAAATATAGATCATTATAGAAACTGAATAGTTGACTAGGTGGGTTGATGTGTAACCCATAAAGAATTGTACCACGACCACAGCCACGAAGTTAATTTTTGAATACATTATGTCTCGGTTTGGCTGCCTAAAATTTTGATGAGTGATAGGGGTTCGTAGTTCTTGAACAAAAAAAATGTTGCCTCAATTGATGAATTCCAAATGTATCATCAGAAAAGTATTGTTGCATGTGTAGCCTGATTATATTCTTTATTTATAGGTATCACTGCAGTGGACCCCAATTCATAATGTGGTAGCAACGCCACCCATAATATTTGCACTGCAAGGGGGATTTTACGGTAGAATTTATGTTTAATTTATGGTTTTTTTCCCTAGAAGGAAACCCTCGCTATATATGAGGGAATTGTATTGCGTCTATTTAGATATGTATTATGAGTGAGAAAGAGAGAGGAGATTGTGAGAGGGAAGAGGGAATTACAACGGATTTTCTATAGGTTGTATCTCTTTAGTTTGCTAGATAATATAAAAGGAAGGAGTAGTTGTTTCCCATGGATGTAGCCCAAATTAGGTGAACTACATATATATGTGTCTCTCTTCTTTTATGTGTTTTTTGTGTTTATATTTTTGCAATGTATTTTAAGTGTTCCGTTGCTCTGTAACATATAATTTTCTAACAAATACGTTGTATCATATTCAAGTGAAAGGGACATTGGAAGCCTTCAATAAAATCTTGGAGAACACTTTAATGAATATTTTTAATGCAAATCAGAATGATTGAGATGCGTGCGTACTAGTTTTTTTGTGGGCATATAAGTCCAGATGTAAAAAGTTGACTAGACAAACACTCTTTAGATTGTTTTATGAACAAGAAGTTGTGATGCTGATGGAGTACATCATATCAAGTTTGTGGATTGCTGCAGTTACAGACATGGACGATCGAGATACCATGGAAGAATGACTCATGCAGATAGTTGAGTTGGACGAAGATTGTTTCTTGGCTGGTTTTCATCAGCAGGTACAGAAGGATCGTGAAAAGGCATGGCATGATTGCCATATTAAGGATCACATGTTTAAGAGTGGATATTTCGTATTGTTGTATGATATTAAGTTCATGAAGTTTCTGGAAAAGTTCCAAATGCATTGGATGGAGCCCTATGTCATCAAGGAGATTACGGATGGAGGTGTAGTTCAGTTCGCAAACCTCAATGGGGAACTGTTTCCAAGAAAGATCAACGGGAGCCAGTTAAAGTTGTATAGTGGTGTTATACAAAAATATCATCACCTTGATTATTTGCAGTCAGTATAGGTCTATCACCACCTATACCAGCCTCCTAAGCAAGTCTCAGACCTCAGCTCTTCAAAACAAGCTTTGGAAATGAGAGAAAGACATCAAAAAAGCAATGTAACTCTAGTTCCTCACTTTCTCTCACTTTTTCCTGCGGGCCT
>APFE031571322.1:0-12239 GCA_000404065.3 Pinus taeda
AAAGTATTTGGCATTAAATATTAATTTTCAAGTGTTTTCTTATAGAAAGAAAACAAGATGGAGCTCACTTATCACATAAAACGGGACGACAAGGAAGAAAAAGGTTGATTTCAAATTTTTTGATTCATTGTTAATATATCCTTATAACAACTCAAGGTTTCATTTTTGTATATTTTAAGCTATTTTACAATAACCATCCTTGAATGTCTTCAAATAGGCGCTAACATACAAAGAAGAGTTCCATAAGAAGAATTGATTAATATTGGGTTTAAAAAGGGTTGTGAGTATATGTTGGCATATCAAAAATTAATTTTGGAATTTGTAAGTATCTATGTTGTTTTACTTCTCTGAGTTTATAATTAATAGAACAAAAAAATCCTTTATATTAAATCTATGATTTATAATCGGGTTTATAACATAGAGGAAACAAAGTATGGAACTATGCTAGTAGACAACTTGTTGTTACAAGGCATGAGACTTGGTTTTGATGGCATGTGCATAGTTTATGAGTCACTTATTTCTTTGGTACATTGTTATTTGATTTGCATTGACGTATATTATTTATTTCAATTTTCATTACTATCACCAATGTACATACAATCATTACACTTTATGTTTATGTTTGTAGATGGAACAATATCAAGAACATGAAAACAATCGATGCAATCAACAAAACATTCCTCCAAATAACCCAATTCATGGAAGTAGCTCTAGCACTAAAAACAATTCTAGTGAAGAATGATGATTTATTTGGATATGAATGAAACCTGTTGTATTTTTTGAAATAATTGTCTGTGAAAATTAGACATTTTGTTTAATGTAATCATGGTCATAGTGTCCCAATTCAAAGACAAAGGGTTACCAATAACAATCCCATTGTGTATGACAAAGAGCCTCATATTGACATATAATAAAATACATTTTGATTTATTCTATTGTGGTATCCAATGTCACTATGAAATGTTACACCACTAATTAAATATATGGATGATTAA
Organism: Pinus taeda; assembly: GCA_000404065.3. NCBI lineage: Eukaryota > Viridiplantae > Streptophyta > Pinopsida > Pinales > Pinaceae > Pinus > Pinus taeda. Next base: position 996 of record APFE031571322.1, read on the forward strand.
ATATTATAATAAGAGATGTGAAATCTAATAATATAACAAGTTAGTGCAAACATCATATACAAATTCACTAATCAAATATTAATTTATATGGATATTTTTATAACATATATGTCGATTTTCAATGAATGAAAGATTTAAAAAATTACAATAATTGCACTGTCATGGGTCAATGTCTCCAAAAAAGAGAAATTATCATACAAAAACATCAGTGCATCCATAACATAAAAATGTATCAGTATTTACTTTAAATAAAAGTACCGTGACGTCATATTTTAGCATAATTAGTGCTAAACAAAAAACGACAACACTGGGGATTTCAAGCCTTCAAGCAGCAGTAGTTTTTAATTAATTCCGTAGTGCATTGTAACTCTTAACACACCAGTGCATTCATACAACTAACACCCCCTTGTTATACAAGATATTGTTTCCATTGTTGGTGCCCAATTAAAATAAATAGCACCGACACATCTATATAACAAATGTACTGACGCATTTATACAAACAAGATAGGTCAATGTTTATTGTTTAAGAGAAAGCACCAGTACTGCAATTATTTTTTGTATGCCCCAGAGTTGTTCCTTCATCAAAGAATGATCGAGGAATTTTTTATATAAGCACCAATGTAATATACATTCCAAGCTCTGGTGCTCTTTGAGTCGAATGCATTAGGGTTTTTTCGTAAGCACCAGGCTGGAATACATTTCAGGAGTCAATTTTCTTTTAATTAAATGCCTTGATGCTTTTGTGTGAAGCCCGATGTATTTCTATAAGTAATGCATTGAGGATATTTGTTCCATAAAGCCCACCGAAAAAAAATTGCTAAAAACTTTAGCCACCCTAATTTTTTCAGTTGTGATGAAGTTCTGTAATAAGCTCCACTAAAACATTCGTTCCCACAAATAGATGTTTTAGTGGATGTTTTTAAGACAATTTTTGCCAATTTTATAACATAAAAAAGGTTTGTTATAACATCCACTAACAGGTATTTTCTTTGTAGTGATAAAAGTTGATTGACATATAAATGATGGAAAATGAAGCCTTTGGTGTATATCAACCACATTTACTAATGTGGTTATGTTAATGTGATATGAAATCCAAAACACAATGATGATTTGATGGTCTCTTTAGATTCAACATTGTATCCTTTTCCTATTGCAACTAATACAAAAACTAATAATCTTCATACCCGACTTATATTTATATATTATTATAACAGATCATACATAAGAGAGATGAATGCAAAATTGATTGAAAATAGCTCATAATAAGAGAAGAATATTATCATAAATAATTTAAAAGTTTAATAGAATAGTTATAAGTTTACTGCCATTGGACAAGCGATTCCATCATTCAAGCACTCGAATATTTTAACTGTCTTGGGATGACTCAAAAATATTTTTAAAACATATGTCATTTTTATTTTCAGTCGGAATCAACTAAGATGTGTGTATATTCTCATTTACTTAATTATCTATTCCCTTACTAGATTTTAAAAACATATGTGCGGGAAATGATATTAAATGTTCTTAAAATGTAAGTTATTTATTTATGTTCAATGGCTAACATATATACAATATTTATGCCTAGTGGGTGGTGAGGTTTATACCTTATGGTGTGAGGTTTTGTCCACATATCAAACAATACATAATGCAGGAGCATCAATCCCTACAAATTAATTTTCCTTATACTCAAGAAATAATCATGTAAATCTCCGATGGATATCATATTTCCCTCATATTTGTAAAATATTAATGTACATACATGTGTCTTCATTCCACAGTTATGTGTGGTTGGTTTAGCTGATGATTTGGTCCCAGTTAGGCATTTCTAAGTGTAACTAGTTTTCATCGAATTCTTAGGTTACAGTCAGTATAGGGACAGGTGTAAGCCTTTCAGTGTGTCTATGTGTCCCTCATTGTTGGGAAACTATAATTTTGATTGTTATGGTAAGTTCTAGAATAAATAATGCATGTAATTCAGTAGGACTTACTAGCAGACAATCTCTTATTATCTAATTTAGACTTCCATTGTATATGTAATTTTTATTTTTTTTATGTAATTAGTTGTTGTTTTTCATCAAGAGGAATTGAGAATTAGATAACTAAGAGATAACTTAGGATTTTGGGCCAAAGAGGATATTTCAAAGCGAAGGAACAAATCTTTAGAAACTTAGGAAGAGATTGTCTAGTTTTGTGTAAAATGCATTTTTCAAGTAATATTTGAATTTCGGCTTCGTACATCATTTGTGTGTTTTCAATTTCTAGGTTCCATTGGTGTAAATATTTTGTAACTCTGGTTTGTGATACTTGGGCTCAATATCACTTGATACCATTGTGATCAACGAGATCCCCTCAACAATGAAGATAAGGAATCAACTAGGGAGGAATGGCAAGAAAAAATTTTCTTAAGTTGTGATTGCTTGGAAGAATCGTTTCCACTAGAGTACAAAACTTAGTTATATTTAGACCTGAATAAGAGTTGACACCTTAGACTGAGTTTGAACTAGAATAGGTTGACCGTTGAACTAGAGAGTGAACTCCGACCATAGCAGAACTCATTCATTAGTCGGACTTTTATGCCCAAAATTAAAATGAAAGGGATTGACTTCTTGATGACTTGAATACCTGGAATAGAATGTTTGTCATCCATTATACATGAGTTCATTGTCCTAGATCTACATTGTGGTGTCAGGTTGGTGTAGTCATGTGTGAATGTGTTTAGTGAGCATGAAGAACCCAAACCCCGACCAACTCAAAGTACCATCTCCAACTCCTGTGGACATGGAAGGTGCATTTGAGGACCTAGATCAAGTCATCAAATCAAACATTTTTGGATGGGTAAACTACAAGGAAGTAAAGGGGAACAACAATCCTCTATTATGTCAAGTGATATCAGAGTGTGGATCTTAGAATCCTTTTGAACGAGAAATTCTTAAGACAAGAGTTCAATGGCGAAGGTGGAGTCGCATGAAATTTAACCATAACATAGAAGTTGGTGTGAGGCAAAAGAAATAATTTTCTAGAACACAAAGAAATAGAGAGTAGTTGAAAAAGAAGCAGGAGAAGTTGCTCATGGAGGTGACCAAGGAAGTCTTAAACAATACACAAGACTGTTGATGGGAGAAATGTCTGAGAAGAGTATTCAATATTGAGGAATAAATCTTAGAACATAGCATAAAGGAAGATATTCCAACAAGGGAAAGGGATAGAATAAAAGGAATAAATCCCAACGAAGTGAAGGTATTTGAGGTATACATATCACAAAAATAGAAGGACCGTAACAAGTAGTTGATCTTAAGGATTTGTATCAGATAACAGAAGAAAGGTAGAGGAATGTGGAAAAGCACATGTAGTAGAGATGCTGCATAAATAAAGTGATATTCCAAGTAAGGCTGGAAAAGAGAGGAGGACAAGTTATAGCTATAGTTGGGTAGAAGTTATCAAAGGGAATTCCACAACTATGATTGTGGGTAGAATTTCCAAGAGGGGTGAATATAGGAGCAACAACCAAGAGTATAGGGAGGCTCAAAAGTCCCCTAAGAAGGAGGATTATGATACAAAAAGGTTGTCTTGCTGGAAAGCACTTGGTAAGCTTTCTTATGGAGGTTTGTTGGAAACTCATAATGAGCAAGGATAAACTCATGTAGAGAGAGATTAAGATGACCATTGTTAGTCATAAAGAAGGTCTAATTCCAAGCCATAGTGAAGAGGAGAAAACTGCCAAAATGAATTTCATAGGGATAAGAATGAGTCAAGAGTAATTTGACCATGAAATGGTTGATTTAAAGGAGAGAATCAAGATCTTGTTATAGATACTAGAAGAGGGGGAAGAAGCCTACAAAGAAGGTTAGGTGTTAAGGAAGGAGAAATTGAAATGGCCTATGTTGGAAAATAGGTTGAAGCATAGTTTAGATACTTCGTTGAAGGTGAATGAACTCATATGGACTGAGTATGAAGGCAAAAATGGTCACTCTTGTAAGCCACAGCGAGCATCAAACCTAGGAGAGAATTATGATGATGGGGAAGTGATGACTCACAAAGAGAGGATGTCAATAACATCATATGAGGAGGAAGAAATAAAAATATTTCTATATAATTGATTGCATGAGTTTGAATTCACAAGAAAAGTGTCATGAACCTAAATATGTGCCAAAAGTTATGGAGGATCCATAACCTCAGGAGAAGTTAGGTTACACTAATGAAGAATAGTGGGACATACTAATTCAAAATATCGACATTCTCGAAGAATTGTAACAAAGGAAGGGGATGCAGAGTTAGCTCATGAAGACAACATGGAAGAAGGATATAAGGTCAAGTCTCTTCAAGTGTGCAAGAGGAAGAGTACACTTAGAGGTATATTTGATTGGTTTTGTCTTCTCTTACTGAATGTTTTATGCGTGGTTTTTTAATTTATTTTTTGTCATGGGTTAAATACCTATGGAAATTGGGAAAAGAAAGGAAACCATATGTCTTTCAAATACGTAAACTGGATCAATGTGAAGATGGTGGAGGAGTATTTGACAAGAAGATCTCAGTTCAATGAATTTTGAATAATCCAAGGGAGGTCAAAATAAATAAAGGATGCAAAGACAACCCATATTTTTTCATAAAGGAGGAGGGTACCTCATTGTATCGTAAAACCATGAAAATAGATAGACTAGATTATGAAGATGATCCAAAAGAGGGGTCCATAGAAGTACCTCAAGAAAGAGAAAACCAAGGCATGGGTGAGAAAAAACTTGAGAAGGATTATGTAGAGTTAACAATTGCTCTATTGAATAATGACAAGAGTGTCATTCAAGAACTTGTCAGGGATGAGAAAAGAGTTCAAGGAGGAGCCTATATGCATGATGGAATTAAAAACTATATAGTTTCCAATAATATCCTGAGAGAACGATGAAGTATATTATTAATTAATAATGATCCCAATCGATGTTTGGAAGAGACTATTTTGTATAATATGCCTATTATATGTGTAGGTGTAACTCGAATTTATAATTCTATAAATAACAATGGACAACCTTCCATAAAACTAGTGGAAGGTTGGACATGGCAACGATATACCCTAGAGAGAAAGCGGAGAAGAGATCTTTTAACTCTCATGCAATTTATTCGTAAGGGGTTGATAGTCGAGTGGAAGAAAATTCTTCAAGGGCACAAAAGATGTGATGGGGGGAATGTTTGGGTGATCAGTATAACTCCTATTTTGATGAAAACAATGATTCCCTATAGATTTGCAAGCATCCAGGGAATCGACTAAATACAATAGAGGAACAAGAATAAAAAAAGGTCAATGATGGCTAGAAGAAACCCTAAAGGAGTGAAGACATAAGGACAGTTATCTGGATCTAAGTTAATTCAAATTGTAGAATTCTAAGATTACTAATGCATAACTACATTGATGTAATTATGGATACTGGTGCAGAGTAGAAGACAATTAAGAACCATGGAAGGGTTGATGAAAATGATCACTTGTATCTGCTCATAAGGAATACAAATTTTTTATTTTTTTCAATTGGGAAAATTTAAAGGGGAGAGGCCAATTGATAAGCTTTTGGATTGCACAAACTATGTAGATGTACATATTTTTCCATGAATATGAAGATAAAGAAATTTCTCCAGCAAGACAAGACTTGAAATGAAAGAGTAAGAATTTTTACAAATCTTAGACAAAAAATTCTTAAGAAAAATGAGAGCTACAACGAATGTAAAATTTTTTCATACAAACAAATTATTTCAAAACCAAAAAGAAGTGAAGGAAAAAGGATTATTTGGGAAGGTAGGGAATTTCAAAAAGTAATTGAAGGTAGTTTGAGTGCAAGAAGTAGTTGGAAAGTTTAAAAGCCTCATAAACATGTAAAGCACTAGATTCATTCTTGCACACCAAGCAAGGAGATGACTATATTTGAAGATGGAAGAGTTCCACCTAACCTAGTGGACATATGGGAAATGGAAGTAGCTAAGGAGTTATGCATTATAACTACTACAAATAAGAAATATGAGGAATTGGATATTGATGCACAAGACCATCTAAGATGGAGGTAGAAAATGATAAGAATGGTGGAGGAAAAAGGTAGAGGAGATAAAGAATGTATGGAGTTGTATTTCAAATGCATTAAACCCTAGAGCAGGCCTTGGTATGATTATAATTTGTATTGTGAGGAGGAAAAATGCCCAATTCAAGGAAGCAGTTGTCAATAGCCAAAAAAATGAGAAGGGAAAATTTAAAGACAAATATTCCCAAGTGGAGACAGATCAACCACAATCAAATATAGATGGTTAACAAAGAACATTGGAGAAAGAGGCTCGCATGTAAGCAAAGATAGACATGTGATCCTAGACGATTGAAGTGGAAATACAACCTAACACGTGAACAGCAAAAACATTTCATTTGGGATTCAATAGACTTCAATAATTGAAAATATATGACTAGGAGGTCATATCATTTTTTCACCTGGGTAGTATGATCCATGAGTATCATCCCCTATAAAATTATTTTTCCTTAGAATCAAGAAATAACCATGAAATTATTTTATGGATTTCATAATTCCCTCGTATTTGTAAAATCTTAGTGTAGAGATGTTGGGAACGGGTCCTCTGGGGTCAATTTTAGGGTTAAAAGCCAAAGTTTTGGGGCTAAAAGCCGAAGTTTTATGTAAAGGAATGTAAAGTCTCTACATTTTTTGGTCACGCAGCATGGAGATGTGAAAATCTAATAAAGGTTTCCCACCCTTCTTTTGTGTAAAATCATGTCAGCTTTAGAGATCTACCCATGGTTCGTTGACCATGGGAATGTATAAAAAACGGAATCTTAGAAGATTCTAAGGGATATAGTTTAGTTGATACTTGATACTTAATGTTACTGAATGTAATGGGTCTTTGAGAGCTAAGAGCAAAGAGTCTTAGTGTAGGAAGAGGCTCTGCAGTAAGTGCACACGGGCCTAGGATAGAAGTCCACAGTTGAGTGCGTGGACCCCTGCAGCTGTGTGCGCAAGGTAGTAAGAGTTTGTACTAGAGATTTTAATCAATAATAAAGAGGAGTATTTTGAGATTACTTGTGTATTTTAATTTTTTTCATTGCATGTGATTATGTTATGTTGAATATTGGGTTTATGTTTTAATGCTACTTTGATGTGGGAATCTATATGTTTCTCTGTTTTAAATGACCACAATTAGATATATATGTTTATGTGAAGATAACCATAAATGCATGTTGAAGTAACCAATACTTAAGTGAATCTGGGTAGATACAGAAGTAAGAGTAATTACAGGGTCATGTAAGTGCCTGATCTATCTATTTAGGGCCTGCAAAGGATGACCAGAGACTTTCGCGAAGGCTTTGAGGATGAATAAGAGAAGTACTTTGATAAGCCCTAAATGGCTTATCGATCTACGTGAAGGAAGGTTAGGGAAAATAACCGACATCACAACCATCTCAGGGTGTGCAAACTTTGTTGCTCCATCCCCCCATACTGCTTCGGGTGAGACTTCAGTATGCGCTTCGCGGGTTGATGCCGAAAGGGCCAGTAGTGTAGGGATTTTCTTGGTTGCTTAATTATAAACCTAGGTGAGGGCCCAACAATCCAACAAGAGACAAGTGTCTTCATTTCAAGGTTATGTGTAGTTGGTTTAGTTAATAATTTGGTCCCATTTGTGCCTTTCTAAGTGTAATTAGTCTTAATCAAATCATTAGGGAGTTATTATAGGGACAAGTGTAAGTCTTTTAGTGTGTCAATATATCCTTGTTTGTTGGAGCAATTGCAATTTTGATTGTTGTGGTAGGTTCTAAAATAGAAAACGCCTGACATATGAGAGGCCTTTCAGGTATGCAAGCTCTCGTTTTATGATTTAGGTGTCCATTATATATGTATCTATTTTTTGGGTAATTAGATGTTGTGTTTGGTTGGGAGGAATTGAGAATTATAGAACCAAGAAATAGCTCAAGATTTTGGGTGAAAGTGGAGAGGTAAAAGCGAAGGAACATAGTTCTAGCAACTTAGGAGGAGATTGTATAGTTTTGTGTAAAATGCATTGTTCAAGCAATAATTGAATTTGGGCTTTGTACATATTTTGTATGTGTTCAAATTTTAGGTTTCACTGGTGTAAATATTATGTAACTTTGGCTTCCAAAATTTGGGCTTAATATTGATCGATGCCATGGTGATGAATGAGATCTACTCAGTGAGGAACATAAGGACTTGACTAGGCAGCAAAGGAAAGATCAATTTTGTTGAAATCTTGATTTCTTGGAAGAATTGTTTCCACCAGAGTCCAAAACTAAGTTATAGCTATCAAATCTTAATAAGATTCAACACCTTAGAATGAGTTAAGGCTTGAATAGGTTGACCTTTGACCTAAACAGGAAATTTCAACCATAGTGGAACACATTTGCTAGTTGGGCTTTGATTCCAAAAATTGAAGTGAAAGGGACTAAGAATCCGACTTCCTAAATACTTGGAATACAACATTTTCCTTGTATTGGACATGATTTCTCTGCCATAAATCTACATTGTATGGCCAAGTTTGTGTAGTCGGGCCTGAGCGTGTTTAGTGAGCGAGAAGAACCCCGAGCCCCAACCAATCTGTAGTGTCGAACTCTGACTCTATATGGGATTAGTAGGTGTAGTTGAGGCCCTGGCTCAAGTTAGTGAATCATACATTTTTTGACAGGGAAACTATGAGGAAGGAAAGCGGAACCACCATCCTCCATTGTGTCAATACAAAATAGGGTTTTCAGGTTTTTAAACTAAAGAAAGAGCATGGCCAAACAATCTTTACAATTACATATATATTAAAAATACACGTAATTCATGTATGTTATAATATATAAAAAAATTAGTCAAAATAAATATATTATTATGGTATGGATTAAAGGAACCGATGCATTGTCTTAAAATTAATCAACTCAAAAAACATCTTAGCTCAACCAAGACAGTTCTTATTAAACTTACATTACAACAAAGAATCTCCAAGAATTTTAAATTCTTTATGACATGTAATCCATGTTCTCTAATGCCACTGGGCCCCAAAACGTGTAACTAAACCATCACTATGTACCTAAAAACATTTGGCTCTTTCACTAAGTAAATATTACCTTAACATCCCCCCTTTAAGCTTGAATTGGTAAATTTGTATTCTCTTCTCAGTCATCACCTAGGTGTACTCCCTTGATATACATGACTAAAAAAAGTATTACAACCAATATTTTTTCTAGGTGGTGGGGGGCAGGGAGGGGGTTCTTGTGAGGCACAACTTCTAGTTTTCAGGGATTAATTTTTTGTTTGCCTTATTGTTTTCACACACACCTAGTTTTCATGGTTGCATCTCACCGTTGGACCTCTATTTACTTTGAGGTTTCTTACCTTATCCATGCATTCATCTACATGAAACTCACAATGTATGTACACAGGCTATTGCACTCCATGCTCAACTCTGCATTGGCATATTTCAACCTCAATGCTAGAATTTACAACCAGTATCTCATTTTAATAACCCTATTATAAATAAAACAACCTTAGAGAAATAATGATTTACCCTTGAAAAATCCAATTGTGAAATATCAATTAATAATAAATATATAATTATCATATGCTAGTCATTTAACCCATCCAAATGAACCGTCTATTGAACTTCGGAATGTCTCCTCTCAACTTGGAAAAATTACAATCGAATATCCAAGACTTTTTAAAGATTCATCACATCTAATCCATAGCCTCTTATGCCATGGCCCTCAGTAACCATGTGGTAAAATTAAATATTTAGACTCATTAACTACAAATCTACCCTAATGTTAATTCACATTAAAAATAAAAAGCCCATATTTTACTTCATCTTTTTTAATTTAAAATTGTATATTGAAATATATTCAAAGTTATCTAAATTTATTTATTAAATATTGAAATGAAATAAATTTAAAAATATAAGTTTTTATCTAAATTTTACATTGCAATTCTTTTCTTTTGTCAGTCATAACTTTCCTCCAAAACATTCTAGGGTGATACTTAGAGAAGTCAAGTAACTTCTCTTGTTTTCTACTTATATAATATATGTATTTCTTTTAATAAGAGATTTCCTGTATTTACCTTATCAAGTATTCATATTTCATAAAGAGCATCCCTAATTTCTTTCCTCCAAACTTTTCTAAGGTTAACATTTGAGATGTGCAATGATAACTCTTTCGTTCTACTTATATAGTATCTTTTTTACCTTTAACAATAGATTTCTATGTATTTATCTTACCATACTTTAAGTCTTCCTTAGAAGCATCCCTAATTTGTTTCCTCCAAAATTTTCTAAGGTTAAACCTAGAGAGGCACAATAATAGCTCTTTCTTATACAGTGTATTTTCCTCCAATTAATAGGAGTTTTCTATGTATTTATATTATCAAGTTTTAAGGTTTCGTTAGGAGCATCCCTAATCACTTTCAGCCAAAAATTGCTAAGGTTAGACTTAGAGTGGGGAAATAAATACTCTCTTTTAACCTCTATAGGTTCTTTTCTTTCCTCTAACAAGAGATTTATACATATTTATCTTATCAAGTTTTAAGGTTTCCTTAGGAGCATCCCTAATCACTTTCCTCCATTTTTTTCGAAAGTTAGAATTAAAGAGATGCAATAACTTCTCTTGATTTCAACTTATATAATATCTTCTCTTTAAACATAATCACCGATCAAACGAGAACTATTACCTCAAAACGAGTACTCTAGCCCAAAAACCGCCCCAAAAAATGAAAAAACTGGTTGAAAACGAAAAGTGTTGATGTTGGAATAATTTTAATTTTTTTAGGGTTAATTTTCAACATTTTTTAAAAATGGAAGTAAAAACTAAAATTTTTTGTGCAAGAAATACCATAAAAATGAAATGTGTTGATACTGGAATAACCTCTCTTTTTTTCAGGGTAAATTTTCAACATTGTTTAATAATGACGTTAAAAATAAAATATCATGACTTCGAAAAAATTTAAATTTCCAACTATTTTCAAGCATGAGATTAAAAATATAATATCACGTCCTTGAAAAGTCTTAAAATTCCAACAATTTTTAGGCAGGACATTAAATTTAAAATATCACATCTTTGAAACTTTAAAATCCCAACAATTTTCAAACATAGTGCTAAAAAAAATACTTATCACTGTTTTCAACTATAGAATTAAAGATAAAATATCGTGACTTATAAAAACATTAAAATCTCGACAATTTTTCAACCATGGAATCAAAACGGAAGATTATGACTACAAAAAAAATC